>JAGDQP010063827.1:504-10737 GCA_022664845.1 Lepisma saccharinum
CTAATACTGTATACAAATACGTCATTGCCTTAATGGAATATTGTCCTATATGTTTATTGAGTACTAATATTGTTGTTTGATGAAACTTTTGCATTTATACCTTAATGTGATGATTAAGACGAATTGAATTTTTATTTATGACCTTTAGGCATCTAAAGCTCACGCCGGGATAGGGAAGGGGAAAGGATGTGGGAAGATGTCGGCCAGGGCCTATGTTGAAGATACCATACCGGAATTTGTCTGGTGTGACAGAGGAAAAACCTGAGTCAGGATGGTCAGCCGCTGGGATCGAACCCACCTCCCGAATGCTACGCCAACGCTCTATCCCTGAGCTACGGCGGATCGGTATAATTAAGACAAGTGGAAAGGTGAACAAGAATAAGTTCTTAGAAAACGGAACAAGTACTGTTCTGTGATTGTAGTAGCTGGGATAAGGTAACTGTAAAACATGATCACGAACTTACCCCACTAGCACAACGAAGTTGGCCAATGTTGTTGACCTGTATGAAATTTCGATATGAATCCAATACCGTTGATCGACATGGACCCCCAGGTAGAATGGCAAACATTTTGCCCATCTTGCCCAATATGGGACAAATATGTGTGTCCCATATCGTTTCCGATCGAGAGCCCTCATAAAGTCACCTTCCCTGGCTGATATTTATCTGTAGGGACTCTACGTAATGGCCCACTGGTTCTAGCAGGTTTCAATATGCAATGTTAAAAAAAAAATGTCAGAAACATGCCTGAAAGAAATCCAGGCAACCTGACTACTACATGGATTACTTCAAATCCAGGCAACTATATGGAAATTTCCAGCAACTTGACTAATAAAAACGAGATATCATTCTGTTTTCAAAGGTACTCGATCTAGGTACATTTTAACCAATGATTAAAATTCATACTACGACAAATGTCATATGAAACACTGAATTCGACACATAATTCCCTTGTGGGATCCGCATTGCATCAGGTGGACTAACATGGTCCAGTATTGACTGACATTGACGATATGGGGTCCTATATGAACACCATGTGAACCCAGTGTCATTGTGGTACTGGAGTAGTACCCAAGTAGGTATATAATACGTGCAGTAGACGAAATAAGATATTCATTGGAATCCATTACTTCTCGACTTACCCTTAGATACCACCCTGGAAGTAAGTTATAGAATGTTAATACAGATAATGCAATTGCATAAACGACAAGCAGATTATATGGTATAAACTTAAAATCATGCAAAAAAAAATGTAATTTCGTGGAGTGGGATAGGCCCTTTTTCCAATGAGATCTTCAATTATACCCTCCAATGTTCAATTTCCCCGCTATCAATGTCCTAACTAATTTCTTTTACTCTTCAAAACTGTGAAAACTAGTGAATTGTTAAGAGCCCACATCTTCTGATTTCAACAAAACTCTTCGAATCCATTAAATATACCCTTTTTGTTATATCCCTTAACATCTTAATAAAAAAAGAATTTAAATAGTGATTAACCATTTTAGGCAGGCTATTAGAATTGTAATGTTTCCTTTATCTAATGGATTTTCTTGACAATTCTATTGCCAGCCTCACAAATGAAAACAAGAACTTTTTTATAATAATAATAAGAGAAAAAAAAATGAAACGAAATAAGGGGCCCTTCCTAGGATGAAATTGCCTTTCTAATCCTTTTCATTTCTTGTTTTTCATTGACTTCATTTTCTAGATGGTAATAACTGTGGGGTGGGAGATAACCAAGAGGCCTGACAGTTTGAGAAGCTGCTAGAGAAGAAAGAGGGGGGGATTTGATGTTATGTTCAAAGAAATTGAAAACTGTCAGCCTCTCAAGTTGGACATGTCACCTCACTCCCCACCACGTCATGTTAAATCACTTAAAGATGAAGGCGATCCCCCCCGTTAGGTATAGCTGTAGTATGTATGACGACGGCTTGCGGAACAGGAATCGCAGAGGAGTTGACCAGGAGGAGAGGGGGAAATTGTTGTGCTGGTATGGAAGAGAAAAAGCCAGAAGAAGTGGGGTGGAAGAAGGGTCTGTTCTGTCTGTCATTGTGTAACGGGATGGGAGGGGGAAGAGCATACACAAGGGAATAACTCTACAGCTGTTTTTACTAGTTACGTGTACTAAGGGTAGCCAGGAGTACTATTTTTTCGTGCTGGCCAGAAAAATCTTTTTAAGTACTGCTGAAACTTACCAAACTTTGGAGTTTCAGCTGATTAGGTACATAACCTACTTTGCCAAAAGTCTGTATACTTTATCCTGTGCATAGGGAGAAAAAAGAGAGAAGGACAACGAATAAGTGTGTATGTGTGTGTGTTGAAGAAGTGAAATATAGGATGTCCAGTACTGTTCCAAAGTCCTCGACTGTAATGACTGACCACGTTAGTTGATCCCTATCCTCTCATGTGATCCGTGTCTAACTAGCCTAAAATCTGATTTAATAACACACAAATATGACTCGAAGCAGTATGAATACCATGCGTGGAGCGGTGATAGTTGGTTCTATTGACATTAGGCGGTGCTATCAATTCGTATCCTGGTCAATTCAAAGTCTATTAGTGTTTCAGTGACTCATGTGCTGACCCTTGTGACCTGCTGAACCAGTCATAAAGTTAGAATTTATCGTGGTCTTCAAGAAAATTAACAATTGACCCAAGAGACATCTATTGACGAGTTTGAAAAGCTCATCAAAAAGCAGAAAAGAAGGTCATTGATATCGCTAAATAGAGGTTGTTATTGTTATTGTATAGTAAAACTTGCTTGTTTAGAAAATGCAAAGTGTTAGGCAACCAACATATCCACTATGTATTTCAGGTCACATCACATGAGCAATAGGGTAATTTGCTCTCCTGCGAAAGCGTTAAATAATACTGGTGTAGATTACTAGTAACACCAGAAATGACCGAGACAGGCGTAAGCTATAGTGTTATTATGCCACACCCTCCATATAATCAACATTATCCTTAACCAAAAATGACTTCCCACACAGGGATTATCTTAACTATTGTATCATTCGTAATTTAAGCGAATTTATTCTTTTTAATTACACCGACGTACGAAAATTATTGTGATATAATTATTCAGTATAGAATCTAGGAAGGGTCCTGAAAACGCTTAAAATAATGAGGGCTTGCGCAAAGATTGCTAAAAGAAAAGTGATATTTTGAAGAGTTGGTTCTTTCAGGCTAGGAAAGTGGCTTTTATGCAGAGATGTGATGCTAAATTTTTAGGTCGGTCGGTATACGCTTCGCTCGTTATTACGAAACCTTTCGTTTACTATCCCTTCGGCGTATTTCATGAATTTTATGGGTGAGTATACGGTGATGTCTACAAAATTGAGGTGGGTATACGGCGTATACCCGCGTATATCCTCCATTACATCTCTGCCTTTATGGGTATCCTAGAAAATTTTGCAGGCTATACAATCCTATTCTCCTTTCCTCTGATTGATTCTAGACCCTTTAGATATGACTGACATCGGCTGAAGATACTTTCCAAATGGCACTAAGAATAGGATTGTACTCAGTTCACTCATTTATTTCTCGATTTTTTTTAAAAAAAGACTGTGTTAATTCAACACTTCCCGGTGTCCCCGAGTGACGCTTTTTTTGTGTGTTAAATCAACTCAACAAACGGTGCTGATTCCGTTGATGCAACGCAATGGATGTGTTGTCAGTGTTGATTCAACACTGTGCTAGTGTGACACCCTCTCATGTGTTGAATCAGTACTGACGACACATCTATTGTGTTGAATCAGTGAAATCAACGCCATTTGCTGTGTTGATTTAAGACAAAAAGTGGTTTTCGCTCTGGTACACTGGAAAATGTTGAATTAGCAGTCATTTTTTGCAGTGTATGATATGAAGTAATAAGTGTTTTAGATTTTTTTTTCCGAAATGTTTAACTACCCAACCTATGTTATCACAAGTTGATGACAGTTAATCGTTTAAGCAAAAGATGCGTGTTTTTTTTTTACGGGTAAGCTTAGTAGTAGTAGCTTTGTCCAATCATGTAGATCCATCATTCACAATTCATATTGCTACAGCAGAAGAGGAAATAAAGAGAGAGTAAGGAAGAGAAGGAGGGAAGATGGAATCTGACAGCATTGCACTAATAATTTCATCTGATTGGCTGTAAGTACATACCCATTCGATTTGGTATCTAGTATATTACGTATTGATGCAGCCAAGAACAAGAAGCTATTGGTAACGAGAAAAGTTAACCCAGGACATAAAACTGGTTGATTTACAGAATTTTAAATTACGTCATTCGATTTCCCTTCTCAAGTAGATTCTCGGATTGAATAGACTTTGCTTGGAGAATATTGCTGCAGACAGACAGAAATAAACAAGATCAAAATCGGTGCACTAAACACCGCTGCTGTAAAGCATCAACAATTTGAGGAAACCCAACAAAATTGGTTTTGAATGAACAGTGAACCTCGAGCAATAACACAGGAAATATTGATTAAGGACTGTGCAAAGCCATATAAATATAAATGATGTCCTTCTTTAATACAGAGATGTGGACTTTATGCAAAAATAACGAAAGAAAATGGAAAGATTTCCAAATGTAGACCGGGAGGAAAAAGGAAAGAGGAAAAACCAGTTTTTGAATTTGAATTTTATTTATGGCCTTTAGGCATCTAAAGCTCAGGTCGGGATAGGGGAGGGGAAAGGAGTCGGGAAAGTGTCGGCCAGACCCTATGTTGAAGGTACCTGGTGTGGCTGATGAAAAAAACCTGGAAAAACTCAGTCAGGATGGTCGACCGCTGGGATCGAACCCACGACCTCCCGAATGCTACGCCAACGCTCTTCCACTGAGCTTCGGCGGCTCGGTGAAAAATCAGTTCGATACAAAAGCTAAGAATAGAAATAGTGACCCACATTGCAATATTCCGTTTTAACTCCAAATATTCTAAGAATATTCTTGAAACATTGGGAATACCCCGAAATATCCTCCAGCGATATTGTACGTGGCATGGTGAAGAAATATTCATAATGGTTTATTACCAAATAATAAAATTATGTATGAACTTTAAACAAGTGCACGGTAGTATCATATTATAAAGCCATAAGAATTAAAAGAACGTAGGAATTATTGAAAATCAGAGTACCATATAATTATAAATAAGAATATTTCTAGAAACTTCCGAAAACAAACATTGACATAGTTCATGTATAGTCCAGCAAATTTCTGGAATGTTCCAGGAAAATCCATACTTCTCGAGATCCTGCCATATACTAGGAATACATTTATGATGTGTGGGAGATGAAGAAAGATGAATCCTGACAACAATAAAGATGAAATGATCCAGGTAAGGACTTAGTGTAAGCAGAAATTGTACAGTAAAGATACATTATTATACGCGTTGTTGAATTTAAAAAAGGGTAAAAGAAAAAAAGAAAAACAGACAGAAAAATGTACGCAAAAACAAGAAAATTGTTAATTATAAAAAAAATGGAAGGAATGAACCTTTCTTGAAGGACCTGCTACCACTGGCTTTTTTTATTTCAATTTATGGACTGGACAGGCAACTAAGGTACAAGCCCGTCATTTATCTGAGAAATAACACCGCTTGGCAAGTACCCTTCCAGGAAAAGGAGGCCTGGACTTGCGCACATGACTGTACTGTACCAGTATTCGCGTCGTAAAACTGATGAAAAGTCTAAAAAACAGCAGTCAGAATGGTGGGTAGCAGGATTCCTCCTCATTGCCTTTCCTGAGTTCCGGCTGTAACCAGTTAAACCACTTGACTAGATCACGGAGACTGATTGTGAGTGCCTGTCGCTGTTAGCAAAGCATTAATGATTATGAGTTTAATACAAAAACAATTCAGTGAAAACTAATATCAGGGACGTACACAGAGCCCCCCGAAATTCATTTTTTTTTTTTGTGAAATTAGTATATTTTTTGGCAAAATCATACGCATTTTACGTAAATTTCACGCCTAGGCAGACTCCGAACCAACTTCTGGGTACGTCCCTAACTAATATCACATTTTTTAATGACCAACTTTTGTTAAAATCATGTTATTTAACTTTAACAAGCATTGATTGCATAGTTTGATGATGAAGATGTTGGATGTTCTGTCCGGTTTCAGCTCTATGACTCACAGATCCTTGGGCTAGGTCAACCGGTGATGGTTTGCAAGTGCCTTCCATCGAATGAAGACTATTTCCTAAGCATCGGAGGAACTACAGTTTAAAGTACACTTTGATCCAATTGTCTCTCCAGCGAATATCGAATCTGGGATCCTTTGACTTACAAGGCAGCAAACGTAATCACCCACCGGGGACACCTCGAATAGTTTACGGTTTTAAAATACACATCCAGTCATGTCTCACTCACCATAAATTATTTTTATGAGTGACTGTTATGTACAAGCATGTTAACTTGGATAGTAGTTAGTTTCGTTTATTTACAGTTGACTCAGTGATCATTTTTCTTTGACTCACGAATTTAATGACTCATTATCATTATCATCGTTGTAATCCTTTTTCATTTTTGGAAGGGAGGTAGAAAATACCACGTGACAAGAAGAACAGCAACAAAATCTTTTTAACACCAACTGCTGGCAACCCCGAAAGTGTGTTCATAAGGTCGATTTTCGCTCGCTCTGTGCATCGGCAGCTGTGAATGGCGTTTACGCTGAAATAAAATGCCTACAGTAGTATAAGATTCCGTAAGACAGCGGTGAAAGTTCCGACAGACAAGATTGAGGCGACTGTCATCGTGGGAAGGTTACGTACGGCGTTCATCTTTTGTTTACATTCTCAAAAGCAACGTGCTCGTGTGAGGTACGAAGGCACAGACTTAGTAGTATCTGCATCAACAGTTCTTGTGTTTTGATACAGAAGGGTAGCAATGATAAAGATAAAATACATTAAAAGTGAAATCTGTGTTTATTAAGGACAAAATATATAAACAATATTTGTGCAGAAAAGTTTGATTATTTCTGACAAGAAACGTAAAGAAAACAGTGCTTTGTTTATAGTGTGATATAAAAACAGTTTCGGTTGTGTTCTACAATACATACTCATTGCTAACAGATTGCAGTTTATATAATTAGATAATGGAACTTTTGTGTGTTGAAATGACGGACTGTCGTTTAGCGGAAAGAGACAGTGTTTTGTTTAATGACAGTCGTGTGATTAGAAATATGTTGGACATGGAAAGAGTGTACATTCCATCATGCAATTACTTCCGTGAAGTTCAATCGGATATTCAGCCGTATATGAGAAAAGTTGTATCAACGTGGATGTTGGAGGTAAGGGGCTGTTTTCTTATACTTTCCAAAAATATACGACGAAAATAAGAATATATCAAGTTTGGGATAAGCATGGTCAACCTTACCTTTCGTACGTTTTCTGATCTAATTCATCCTAACGTAATCATTCGAGCAACAAAAGGAACAAATTCCCTAAACTGAAATAGAGCCAGAAAATGAATTAGTAGTATTCTGCAAACTCACTAACGTTAAAAGTTTAAAACAAGTTTACAATTTTACAGGATTACAATATGTTGCTGTCGTGTTTTGAGGTGTGCATTAATAAACTCGAATTGCAGTGAATTTTGTTCTACAAAAGATCACTTAATATGATTCGGATATTTAGAAATTATTATACTGAAAATTATCGCCTAGTAAAGCTTACATATATATATATTTTTTTCAAAGGATCAAATCCACTTTAGGATAGATAAACACGGTCAAACCAACCGAAGAATAACCTAACCTGATGAATTTTGAATTTAGTTTTTAAGGCCTTTAGGCAACCTGGCTCAGGCCGACCTAACCTGATGAATTTAATGCAAAATGTTGAATGAAGAATATGAAATTAAATGAAGAAATACAAGCTAAAGAACCATGCTTACCCTAAACTGTAATAGAGCAGTAATTTAACTTACAAAGCAAGTGACATGTAATTCTTTTATAGTTTAAAAATTGTGTAAATATATTTACCACTGATGAATAGTCTACAATATGAATGATCACATCGGTTCTTAATATTGTTTTTGTGTTATTGTAAATAAGACTGTAACTTCATAATAAACAGCTGATAATCGCAACCTATCTTTATCACCAAGTTTCAAAATTTTATGCTGAAGTAAGGAATTCACAAGAAAAGTGATCACATGTTACGTAAAGGTATGATCTTGATCATTATTTTGAAAGAGATATATGCAATATAAAATTCAAGCGCATTTTTTTTATTTTTATTTTAATTTTTTTTTTTGCATAACAAATAATTGAGAACCTCTGGTCACTTCTTGTATACTACGAACAAATCCACTTTACGGTAAACACAATCAAACTTATCTAATATTACCTATCCCAATGTAATTTAACGTAAGCTAAATGACCCTTAATTCATCTCAGCTAATTTAATGTGAAGAATCGGTTGTAAAAAACTGCAAGTTATGCAAATTAGGTGACAAATTTGTGTACAACGACCGTGTTTACCCTAAACTGAAACAGAGCCGTATTTTTTTAATTACATAAAAATGACAGCCAGTGTTTGTGAGGACATATATTGAAAAAAATGTATATTAAAAGTGCTTTGAAAGTAAAAACTTCTTACATTTCTAATACACATTATTTACACTTTCTATTTGTTTTTAAAGTGTAAAATCGTAACCGTTATGCTTTTAGTGACGTCTTTTAAATAGCTACATGCTGCCATAATTTAATCACGAAATTAAAAATATGCAGTAAAATTCTGAATGAATATTAATGATTACAATATTTGATTTTCTTTTTGTCATCACATGAAGTAAAAGAAAATATCCTTTTTTCGAGCTCTATTCCAGATTAGAGTAAGCATAGACCTTGTCTTATTCAATTTCATATTTTAAATATTTTTGTAAAGTTTTTTTTTTTATTATTATCATATTCATTAGAATATATTAGCTGAGAGTGACAACACGAGTTTCGGTTAGATTAGACTACATCATAGCCAATATAAAGGAATACATACATCATAGCCTTCCTTTTTATCACTATGACTACATTATGTTATGTAAAGTCAGGCTACTTTGACTGTGCTTACCCCAAACTGGATTTTTCCCCCGTTCTTTTATACTTTGAAAACGCTCCGAAACTAAAATACCAAATTAAATGCCAAACTAACCGTTAAAATTTTTTGTGTATTTACGTAGCAGAAGACAAAAGAATCACGCGTATTTTCTCTTCTTGTCTGAACTATAGCTTGAGGAATCCCATTCCTAATTCGCGACTGTTTCAATAGATTGTGGTGAATCAGGTGAATACCCTCTTCATAATTTCTGCTTGATACGATGTACGTAAAATATTTACTGTGATTATTTTCGGAATTTCTGATAGTGAATGTAATGGCTCTTTGATGATAAGTTAAAAATGCAGATAATGTAAACGTGGAGGTACAAACTCATCAAAAAGAATCGAAAGCACTTTCGCTTCGCGTTTGTTTTTCTAGAATGTCGTCGTTGTTGATTAATCTTTATGAACGTAGAATATTTCTTGTATCGTTGTGGAGTCTTATTTAAGATCATAACTGAAGGTTTTGTTATATCAAAAGTCTTGTTCAAGTCGTGACCCAGCACGCAAAGTCGCGGACTTCGAATCGGAATTGGGGAGGCACGTGGTTCCACTCCTGCTACCGGCCAAGCTCATTGATGTTTTCCAAGGTTTTCTTCATTCTCACCATGATAATACTGGTTGTGGTACCTCCACGAAAGTCTTGTTCACTACCTTCTTCATCCCTAGCCCGTAAGAGTGCTTACCAAGGGACATCATCCATGAGGCGTGACGAACTTAGGGCAGAAGTTGCCTGTTCATTCAGCCCATAATAAGAAAGTTGAAATAATAACAGCAATGAAAAGTGAATTTAATTAACTAACTACTAGGCCTATATATAAACCAGATTCTTCCAGCACCCTTTAGTTTAACACGCTCACAATTTGAGTCCATCTATACTTAAATAAGTATTCGCCCTAAACGGAGAGAAAACGACAGAACCTCTTTACTCGAACGATTTCTTTCTTTCGGTGTTGACATAGGTTGTTGATGCAAATTGGGAAGCTGCTTAAATTGTGAACTACCAGACTCCGGTCTCGAAAGCCAGTTAAAGCTATAATTAGATATCGCTTTGCTGACCGTATGACACCATTGAAAGAAATGTGCCTGTAGACCAAGCTTCAATGGACTGTCAAACCAGGAAGTCGGTGTGTATCACACTTCTAGAAACTAATAAT
>JAGDQP010063828.1:0-11663 GCA_022664845.1 Lepisma saccharinum
ATTCTCTCGCAAGGGACAGAAGTTGCAGGCACAATCAATCTTCTTCTCATAACATCGAAAAGACGAGGATAGACAATTCGATTCTCCCTCCACCATGCCAAAGGATCTTCTGTGCGAATAATCAGAGGTTGCTGTAGATATTTGTCCAGTTCGGCTATGCACGCTGCGGTGGGGCTGCGTATACATACAATATGTTGAACCTTGGAGTCGAAGTCGGTCCAAAGAGATGATGGATGGGGCAATGGTGTTACGTGCACTGGATTACTGTTGTTTTCTTCCTGAGACATGTTCACTCTGCTGGCTCTTTCAGACAGACTTTTGTACGCTGATCTGAAAGTTGTGTCTACATCAAATCCGTTTTTTTTAACCTCGGGTGCAACAAAGTACTTTGAGTATAAATAATTTCTGAATCAATGGTGCTGAATCTTAAGTTGATTTGTGTTGTCAGGGTCTTTAACATATTTTGGATTTGTGCAGGTAAATTCTTCTCAGCGGCAATTGAGTTGACATGTATCAAAAGAGCCCTTTTTAGCAGGAGAACTTTGGAAATTTTTACTGTCTTCTCTACGCTCATCTCGGTTGTCACCTCCTCGAAAACCTTAAGAATGTCGCACGCTTTTTGCAGAATGGTCCATTCTTCTTCGGATAATTGGTTAAGTCCAGGATTCAAAAGGCCTAAAGCGTAGAGGACGGGCTCCTTGATTGTTAGCAACCTTCTGATCATGTCAAAGGTAGAATTCCATCTTGTTACCACGTCCTGCTTTAGTTTCAAGTCCTGATAACCCATTCTTTTCTGCAACTCCTGTAGCTTTGCAGCTGCTTGAGGGCTTCGCTTGAAGAACTCCACAATAGCCTATACTTTCTTTTGAATTTCGTCGATCTCATTAATCGCGCCTTGCACTACCAAATTAATTTTATGCGCAAAACACGGAATGTGTCTGAAACCGCACTTCTTTCCTGCAGCCTTCATATTTGCAGCATTATCTGTCACAACAGCTACAACCTTTTCCAACACGCCCCACTCTTGTAGAACACGTTTAATTTCGTTGGCTAAATTGTCGGCCGTGTGACTATCGCTATATTCATAACAGTCTAGAAGATAAGTCTTCAGCTGGTAATCACTTGTTATGAAATGGGCTGTTAGGGCGATATAACTTTGATTCGTAATAGAGGTCCAGCCGTCTGTTGTGATAGCAACCTCTTTTCTTAACTCTTTCCGAACTTTTTCTGCTACTTCATTGTATATTACGGGGAGTAAAGTTGAAGACAGTGTTTTTCTACTGGGTAAAATGTACGAAGGGTTCAGCAGTCTCACGAACTCCCTAAATTCTGTATCTTCTACCAAAGATAGAGGTTGGTATTCCTTCGCTATCATTTTAACTAGCTGCCTGTCTAAGTGTTTGACTCTTCCAGCGGATAACTTCTTAACCAGAAAGTCACTCCCTCGTGTTTGACAAGCTGTCTTTGATTTGAACACACTCTGTCCTAACACGGTATTCGATGTATCCACGTTTTCAGTAGCTGTTGAGCATGAAGGTACAGAAGGATCAGGCACAACAGATTTTGTCTCCGCACAAGTGTTAGTTTGTTTGTAGTTTCTTGCTTCCTCCTGTCTTCCATTTTGAATCCCGCAATGTTTCAGTTTGAAGTGCCTGCCTAGGTTACTTGTAGCCCCACCATTGAAATAAATAATAGAAGAACAAAACCCACATTCCGCTTTTCCTGGTGCTACCTGCTCCACAGGTCCACAGGTTACTGCTTTTTCTCGATCCTGATTCCATAGTGTAATATGTTATAATTAAAAAAAAAAGCTCACACAACTCGACTAAAAATACACACGGAAACCGTATCGCACCACAACTGTCCGGCACTTCACGCAACAGCACAAGTTTTCAAACGCCAAGAGTCCGCTTAAGAACTGACCGTTTCAAATAACACTTTAATTATTTCGACAACTAGAGATCTTCCACGAACTGCAATTTTTGCCGTATGAGTTGAAGTAAAATAGTTCTGAACATCCACAACTATTCCGCGCACAGCTCAAAAACCCAAAGCAGAGGATTCGCTAAGCGTGTATTTTCACCAGATGAACTCAAATGAATGTTTTTGCGTTTTCAATAGTTCCTGGAGAAGGATGTTGGGGAGAAGAGACGAAACTTGAGATTTTTTCGTTAGCTCCAGATGCTGAATGCTTGTGTGCTTGTGAGTGACCGTGTGACTCCATGGGACAGTGATAATGGGGAAAAAAAAACTCTGGACAGTCATTTATCCTTTCTTTAGAAGAGGAGCCAAAGTAGGGTTGTATACGAATTGTATGTACATTAAATTACTACTAAAATTCTAATTTCACATAGAAATTGGATCTTTGGGTGATCTGAACCACCTGATCCCTAGATTCTGCTTCGCAGACAGGCACGTACCCAGAAGTTGGTCTTGAGGGGGGAGTCCGAGGCCTGTCTGGGTGCGAAACTTACGTAAAATTCATATTGTTGCCAAAAACGATACTAATTTCACAAAAAACAATTATTTTTGAGGGGCTGACCCCATGAAGCCCCTCTGCGTACGTCACTGTTCGTAAACGTCTCTTTCTCATGGATACGACCATTGATCGAGTTGAGGGGGACGCGGTGGGATGCCATTCCCCTAGTCCAAAGAAAGGAAATGAACAATTCCTCCATAGTTGGATGAAACGAAATATTTTTCATAACTAAAATCTTTTTTTGCTGGCAGATTAACATTTTAACCACCTACAAGGCTACAATACTACATGCATTATTACAGTTTCACATTTTGTATTGTTAAACTATATTCTTTAAAATTCTTCATATTGGAAGGAAAATGTTAGAAATCAGACTTTGATGTCATTAGTAAATTTGTTAATGTCTAATATCAGCTAGAACTTGTGTGCTATTTCAAATCCAGAGTTGAAATTCGGTATTTAGCTTCATGCTAGGACGAACAACAAATGTGGGGCTGCACAGTAAGCATTAAAATTGAGTTCGAATATCCCAACCATGCCATCCCTAGTTAATATTTGTCAATTTTACCACTGGATACGACACTAAAAAAAAGTCTCTATTACAATAATTCGGGGCACATTGCTACTACTACTTCTACATAATCAGATCTTTAACTTAGAGTGAGTGACAGATTTTCAGACAACAAAGGTGCCCTCAAATGTATAACGTTGATCGTGTCTTAGCTTGAATTTTAGTTAAGGCCTTTAGGAAACTTTGTTCAGGCCGAATGAATGATGATGGGATGATTGGTGGGAGTAAGAAAGTTGGGGAAAACTGCAGAATAATGAGAAAACCCACGCACACGGTGTATGTCCGCCACAAAGCCCACATCACACGAGCCGGGAGCCCACATCACACGAGCAGCAGAAGTGAGCGCTCTACCACTGAGTCACCGCGGCACTACATAGTGTCTTAGTTTTTTCCCCTTCTCTTAGATCTATGTTTTTTATTTTTAATGCACAAAGTATATACTATTATTAGTAGCGTTCGAAGACATTTTTCGAAGGTGAGAATAATTTGCTCACTATCGAGTAGCATATATCCACCGTAACAACTCGAATAATGTACGAAATAGAGAATTTTAAAAAAATGTAGTGGCATATAAAAATAGTAATTAAACATACGGGACGGGGAGTGCAAAGACAATTTCAATATTTGATGATCGAAAATGCACACAGTCCACCGATAAGTCTACGCGACTAAGTATAACATATATCTCAACGTAGGCTAAAGAGGTAGCTCAGTTCCCGTAGCAATGTCACGAAATTCAGACCGGCGCCTTGATGAGGCACGTGGGTTTGAACTTCGCTCCCGGCTACCCTGACTGAGGTTTTCCAGTTACACAAGATGAATTACTCAAGGGCCTAGACACTACCTTGCCCGAAAGTAGTTGCAGAAGAATGTCATCTCTCATACATGTGGCGAGCATAGGCCAAAACAGTCTGCTCAGCCCATAAATGAAACCAAAAGAGGCCACAAAGTAGATGCATCTCTCTATTCTTAATCTTACAGTCTCGAGAAAATCAATAATTTGGAAGAATTTAAGGCAGAGAGAAGATAAAACAAATCTAGGGATAAAGGAATGAGGAAGAATGGCTCATCTGTCTCGAAGGGAAAAGAGGAAAACGAAGTAGTCAAGTGTAATAGAAGGCGAACAATATTTTGAAACATTGTTCATTCACTTCTGTAGGCGGGGAATGGGTTAGGGTTTCCCTCTATATGCAAACATTTTCCTTGACAGTTTTCCTACATACATCTTAAACTTGGGATATGGAGGACCGTATTACACTGCACACTAGCGTATAGTGGATCCTGAAATCTGGATACATATATATAAAAAAATAACTTATGCCTTAGCTCATTTCCAAAAGTAACTTAATATTCAATCTTATGCAATATCAATAATTACTGATATTAGCCTATGATCTTAATGTTCTGCAAACAATATATTGGCAACGTCGGGAGGCGGGGGGAGGGAAGAGATTAACCGGGTTTTTGGTTTAAATTCATTGTTGGAAACGAAATAACCTACTACTGGTATTTCCGGAAGTTGGGCAAGAAAGCGTCTTTGGCTCGGCATGAATTTATGGAACTACGGCGTTAATTTTACTCATTTCTTGATAACAATGAAGACATTACAATACCAAGCAGTTCGTTATTTCTTACCGAAAGAGGTAGGGAGAAAATTAATGCTTATCCGTACTTATTGGAGTACTGGAGGCAAATACACTTCTGTCCCTCCTTACAAGAAAACGGGTAAGTGCGGTACAAAAGAAAACACACGAGATGCCAGGAATTTCCCCCTACAAATGACGCCCTAGTACTAAGGCGGCTCCTTGGTACCTCCACACCCCTGTTCATAATCTCAAACCAACCTTATTAATTTTATTTGAACCGGGATCTGAACCCGGAACCTTGGAAACACTGGTCTGACGAATCAGACCACACGACTGCCTATGTGCGCAGTCAAGAGTAGAAGGTACATGTTTAATCAATTGCATTATTATTATTATTATTATTATTATTATTATTATTATTATTATTATTATTATTATTATTCGATGGAAGGCCGTGTGGACGTAATGTGGAAAACGTTGGCAACCCGGGGGAAAGAGGCCGTTGGCAAGACCGAGACTTCGTTGGGACGACAATATTAGAAGATACACTTTAATTGAGCATAAACATAGTGTTCTAACAAGTAAATAAATAAAACCATCTTGATATTCCCCAATACAGAATTTAACGGAGAACGATTGTTACTGTGGCGATGAACTTATCGAGTTCCAAAGTCACAGTTTTTTTTATTTTGTGTTCATCATCATCATGTTTATACTTTCAAATTTGCGCCCCGAATCTTCAAGTCTTCTACGATACCTAAGAAATCCCCCCTCCTCCTTCGTCTGAAAATTGCACAAATCGAACACTGTTTTGAAGGACCTGTTTAGGATGATCTAAAGTTCACATAGATAAACAAACGTATGAAAAATGACGAAACTTTTGGAGTGGTTCATTCGCAAATAATTGCCGCAAAATCATTAAAATGTTTCCTTTTTGGCTCAGGATCAAACACTTCAAGTTAGTGAAGCTGAAACACAATCTCCCCCTCCCTATCATTATTTCTCTCTTCCTGTCGCTTTTTTCATTTCTATCGCGCCGTAGAACAAAGCAGAAGACCAACAGAACGGACAAAGCAATTTTGGAAAAAAATAGCTGTCTGCCATGTGCAGCACAGCAACTCAGAAGACTAACGCAAAACGATTCATGAGCGAATCATATGATCGAGAGTTGGTTTCGTCATTAGCCTTTGCACTGCATTCGAGACTAACACAAAACGCGGAAAAGAAAACGTTTCATATGAACGAATCAAATGAGCGAATCATTTTCGTGAATTGGATTAAATGAATCGATTCACCAAAATGAATCGAAGTTCCCATCACTCCGAACTCCCTATCTAACACACTCCTTGGGTGGATATTGCTCTCAGCTTATTTGACTATTTGAACGTAAACAGGGTTGCCAACTCACAAGAAAAAATCCCTCTAAAGAGCTATAGTCAAAAATTGCCAGAAGTTGTATGTATTCTGAACCACGTAAAAAACAAGGGTTCAAAAGGGGAGCCAGCAGTTCACCTAAAAGGCACTTGACCGAATAAAGTCTATGTTTGGTCGACCTAATGTTGAGGGCCGTCAGTTGACCGAAAATGTTTAATAATTCAAGCAGTTCACCGAAGCGGCACTTGACCGAACATGCTCTTCACCCAAACAGCAGTTAATTGAACTGGTATTTGATCGAAAAATGAAAATTTGAATATTTGCGACATTTTAATCAAATATAATGCTAGCTGCAGTTGACCGAAAAAAAATAACAGTAACACGGCACTTGACCGAACCTTCAGTTCCCCGAACATGCAGTTGATCGAAAAATATAAACGTCACCCCGGTAGTTGACCTACCAGGCAATTCACCGAACCAGCAGTTGACCGAAAATTGCTTTCTACAGGCACTTCACCGAAGCGGCACTTGACCGAAAATGTACGTGGGCTTGGATTAAGTTGACCGAATCGATTGTAATGAAAGTTTCACTTTGTTTCCAGCCTTGAGCGATAAAACTCATGGTGCATGTAATAACGTGTACTTTCGTGCCTCTCAGATTGTAGATGTGACCGCTGTTTTCAGCTGTGCCCACTTTCTTCTTTAGAAATTGTAATACGATTAAGGCTCATTTTCATGAAATTATGCGTTGCTTTCGATTTGGGTGAATGGCCAATTGAAACTCTTGTTTTATTATAAGGTAATTGGGTTGCTTGCGATTTAGGTGAGTAGCCACGTGTTTTATTGCGTGTTCTACGTACTACGTAACACGTGCTTCAATTGGCTACTGACCTAAATCGGACGCATAGCAAGCAACGGAAGCTTGAAAGTAAATATGCCCTAACACGTGTTTCAATTGGCTATCAACCCAAATCGGAAGCAAAGCAAGCGTTTATGAAATCCAGCCTTTAGTTTTTCAGTATATTCACGAACTCTTATAATTATATATACCCCCTTAGTATAATTTTACTAACGAAAAGGATCAAACGTCACTGACATTAAAACTTATCGTCTTATCAAACTTAGTGCACAGACTCTTGTTCCCATTTAAATCTTCTATTGACTCGACATGCCACTTGCTTATCTACATCTCCCTCTATGATATCTTGCCTGTCATGATTTGTATCATATTTAAAGTCATCCAAAGACTTCACATTCACACTAACATAATGCGTTTGATTCTCCAAACTCGCAGGGACTCTACTAAGTGTACCAGCTACTCATCATATAACAAACTTCAAAGTGTATCTTGTAATTTGAGCGTCAAGCGTTATATTCTCGCATTCCATAGTTTCTCTTCACTAAGCCATTTCAAGCAGTTGGGATCTGTATATTTTGTAAATAATTTACCTCTTAAAAATTGTGAAAATTTCTTAATGGCAAAAACTATTAATAATAATTCTTTTCCAGTTAATGAAAATTTCCGTTCTGAAGGTAGTAAAATTCTGCTAGCATTTTGTATGTTTCTCTTGTCCTTTACCTAGGTAGCTAGCAATATCAGTTGAAGAGGCATCGACCGCAATATAAAAAGATTTGTTAAAGTTAGGCTGTAACAACGTTACATCCGTTAGTTAATTGACTTTTCATATTTCAAATGCCTTATCATGCTGTTCCGTCCAATGTCATTTCTTACTCATTTGCAATAATCTATAAAAAGGTTCCGTAAGGATAGCATATCTATTGATAAAGCGTTGACGCCAATTACATAATCCGATCCACCATTGAAATTGTTTTCTTGTCTGGCAACGGAATTCTTATGATCGCTTCATTCTTCTGTGGATCAATAGAAATTCATTTTTCATTAAGTATATGTTCTAAGTAATTTCTGTTAAGGCAAATTTGCATTTTTGATGTTTTATAGTTCGTTATGTTGTTGAGTACGCAAAACCTTCTCAATACTTAAAAGGTCTTCGTCAAAAGTTTTATTGAATCAACACAAGGTCATCCACATATACCTTTGAACATAACCTAGTATCTAAGGCAAAAACTGAATTCATCGTATTTATAAATACAAATACAGAACTTAGTAGTCCAAACAGGAGTTGTCGAAACTGAAATTAGTAATTCCAGTGAAAGTGAAGTGGGATAGCTAAAATTTGTTTAGATTAGTTTGAACTACGCGGTATTTTTTTTGAAAACATTGTGAACCATATTGACACATCCACCACCCAGTGGAGGGATGTTCTGAATACGCTAAAATTACAACTGACAGTTCATCCTTCATTAGTCATATAGTACCATGCATTTCATGGTTATATTCCCGGTTATATTCAGAGGGATGCAACATAAGGCTTTTGCATGTTTTCATTTCATAAATTGGTAAGAAATGTATGTGCTTTATTTCTTTCATGCAGAAGTCATAAATTTCTCTTGATAATAATAATAAATTGAAATGTTAGAATTTTCTACGTTTATAATATTCTACCTTCCAAAGAAATTTAATAAATCTCTTCTTTCTTATTGCTCCATTTTCACAGGATCGCTATTCACGAATAACTATAATGGCATCAGTGATTTCCCTACACCCTCGAAACAGGGATTTCGCTAGGGTTTTCAGCGCAAATGGCGGATGGCCACACTGGACGATTGATGGGCGGCCATTTTCGGTTTCAAAATTTGGCAGCTTGGGCGTCTCCTTCTAATCTAATTCCTACAAGGTTTTACTCCGTTTTAGTAGGTTCAGTCTATGGTGTTCTTTGTTTATGATATTGTTGATATGTGTGCGCCAGGAAAGATGGTGATTTAGTATAAGGCCTAAGTATGTAACTTTGATGGGTGGATGAGTTTATTATGAACGGAGATGTTTAATTGTCGAGGATTAAAAGTTATAAAAATAACTCAATAGTTGACATATAAATCAACTATATATAATGTTTTAATAAGTTATCTTAACGAATCCTGTTAGTGTGATTCTTTTTTTGTGGTTTATGTTCCCGAAAATGTTACGCTAAGAACACAACAGTATTGTACGGCATTTGTAACCAACAATCTTATATACATTATTGGACAAAAAACTCCACAAAATTTTATGGATTAAGAAGGCTGTGCAGAATGTTCGAAGCCATTGGAAGTTTACACAATTCTTTGATGAAAGGGAAAGCAGGGTTAAGAGTACCAATTAAGGTTAGTGTACAAGGGTATATACGAATTATGTGTTGAAGACTTACCAGTGGTAAAGTGTATGGCATCTGAATTTAAACCAAAGACTAGAAAACTTAATACAACTATATTTATATTTTAATTTTCTATCTTGGTGCAATTTTAATATTTTGGATGCTATTCAGAACCCCATTGACAAGGCGACGGCGGGCCGATGGTGACGAAATGGCGGGTCTCTATCGACTCCCGCCGCCGGGCAGCGCCCGATTTTAAAATAATGCAGCCCGCGGTCCGCCAGTGGCATGCCGCTCCGTCTCCGCCAAAATCCTGGCCAGGGCGCTCTCGTCCCGCCACTGATCCGGCACCTCCCCGCTATACCTTCCGAGTCCCACCGCTATCGTCTGCCCGTCTTTCTCATGATATTTCTCTTTTCGTCAGATTTGCTTTGACACGAAAAAGGTATTGGACGCAGTAGAAATCGATATTAAGTTTACCTTCTTGCATTGTCTTCGTTGTTATTTACGTATTTCGTGGTGAGTTAGGCTATTCAGTGTCTGCGATGGGATTCGTACCTCTGACTTTCAGAGTCAGTGCATGTAAAATCAGCACTATTGTGTTGAACCGTATTTTTATCATTTTTTTATATTGTTTTAGATTAATTAGCATTTATGCATTTGACAATTCCAAAATATTACAATATAAGAATATTAATGTAATTGTAAAAGGCACGAGGTATCATAGTATTTGTTATAAAGATGTCTATGTTCTGACATTGTTAAATTACAACCAGTAAAGTACATCCAACCGGATTAATAAATCGTTATTTTTTCTGTATATTATATCTTTATAGGTTGGATACAAAATTCCCCTGCTTCTTTGGGTGTCGCGCTAAATGAATTATCGCCATTCGAACACGTCATGAACATGATTGCACAACTCCTCTCATCAGAACGGTCTCCCATAGTTAAACATGATGAACTGTGGCATCGTGTCCAAGACTAGTGTTAAAAAAAAAAACAACTGAAAAATTGGTCGCCGGAAAAAAAAACAGTTAAATTTATTTTTTCGTGCTGCTTTGGAAAAGAACGGTTTTTTTTTACTTTTACGAGGTCTCTGACAACATTTTATGATCAATGAATTAGTTAAAATGTTAGTTGATGTTCAAAACATATATTTAGAAAATAAAATCCGCAATGGGACTGCGTCTGACAAAGTTTTGAAGCAAAATGTAAGTTTTATGGGTCTGAGCCAAAGATGCCTATGGGCCAGAAGGGAACAGAACGTTTCTCTCATGTACAAGTGTGCTAATGAGATATATTGCATTTCTAATGTAAATTGAATTTTTTTTGTACATCCTTTAACGTAAGATCATCCAATTGATCGAAACCTAAACAACAAATGCATTAGGTGTGTTAGGTAGAGGTTATTGGTAATGAAAAGCCAAAACAATTTCGTCAAGAAAACCACGTTTTTTTTGCTTCGTCAAAAAAAAACAATTTTTCCATTTTTGCCCGGCCCTTAAAACACTATCCAAGACGCATGGCTTGCCATACCCCTGAAGGATATCCAACGATTTATTCTTTCTACGTGAGCCATGATTTAGCCGTTCTGAACTCCCGTGGCGGTCCACAGGCTACTAATCAAGAGCGCTTCTCTTCCGTTTTTGTCACGTAGTCACACATCGCTCCAAGTGGTTGCTACCTGTTTCTTACGGTTCTTATCGGCCAAATTTAGTGCTGCTATATTCTCTCATTTGTTGGTTACGCTCAATGTGATCTGTGCGTTATATCTGGTGTAGTAAAAAGTAATCCATTATTTTTGTATGACATTGAAGGCTTGACTTACCATAGTTAGAATGATCCGATTTAGGTCACATATGCGCCGTTTTGTTCGATAACGTGTTGCCATTTGGAAGGTAATATCATGATGCCTCTCTCATAGAAGCCCTTGTCCCTATTGGCAAAACATTCAGACAGTCGATGTTGACAAGCCTCTTTTGACGCGAATTTTGCACCAGGAAACGTGTTCGCCATGGACAGGAACGTATGGTAATCACTCGGTGCCAGGTCCGGACTATAAGGTGGATGCATAACCTCCCAACCAAGCTCCCGGAGCTTCTGGCGAGTCACTATCGATGTGTGTGGCCTGGCGTTGTCCTGGTGGAACACAATGCCTCTTCTATTGGCCAAAGCTGGCCGCTTCTGGGCGATTGCTGTCTTCAGGCAGTCCAATTGTTGACAATATAGTTCCGAGTAAAGGGTTTGGCCGTAGGGAAGCAGATCATAGTAGATAATCCCCTACCAATCCCACTAAACACACAGGAAAACCATCCTGGCTTGGGCAAGGTTTGCGCCGGCGCATCGCGCTTCGACCACGACCGTTTTCGCGTGACGTTGTCGTAAGTGATCCACGTTTCGTCACCAGTCACCAACCGCTTCAGAAATGGGTCGCTTTT
>JAGDQP010063829.1:1122-11663 GCA_022664845.1 Lepisma saccharinum
TATGTGTAAAGATGTGTGTTATTTATTAACCGAAACATTTGAGTCCAACCGTAAAATCCACTTCTTTCATTACTCCGTTGACACTGGTGCATGACACCAACGTTTTCTTTTTTTTTAAAAAAAGTGAACGGCCCATATTGGGAGAACTGGAGTTGAATATCTTCCATGTGTAGGTAAAATGTATTTAGGTCATATTTACAACAAATTCCTATTCGAGTAAGAATTAGGAAGCTAAAAATTATTAAAATATTGTATGTAGGAGGTACGCACAGACGTGTTAGAATTCAAAATGGATTAATCTTGAATAAATAAGTGGGAACCTAAGAAAAGCGTACCTCAGTAACATAGCTGGTCATAGTATTTAGACTAACATAAAATCTAATCTTACAAAAGCTACACACACATTTGAATTTCATTTCAACCACGGTCTGAGGACTGAGCAGGTGCTGTTCCGAAACTATCCAATTCATACTTAAGAGGGCGACAGTCAAGAGGTGGAAGGGGAGTCATAATAGTTGTAATTGGGTCCTCTGTGTGCTTAAAAAGGTTTTATTTTAATTCTGATTCTTGACAAAATATATATTTAAGTTAAAGTAACTTCAAAACTTAGTTTAACATCAGACCCATATAAGCACATTAGCCCTATTAGAAAATAAAACAAGACATGCATGTTTAGAGTAGAGTATAAGAGAAAAATAAAATGGGGAGAAAAACAGCACCAATCAGAAATATAGCTGACATCAGCTCGGGTACGCTCGGGGTCGCCACACCTTTACTCACAATAAGTCTGAGAGTCCCTGAGAGCTTGTTGCAAAAAATTATTACTTTAAGTGCCTCATTCTGTGACCTTAAATTCACAAACTCAATAAAGTTAAATTTTAAGTTAAAAATAATAACTTAAAAAAAAAATCAGGTTCCTGCTCGAATTCCAGGTTTTCCAGGTCAGTAGACACCCTGCATACGAAAACAGAAGTTTCTTCAATATTTCGAACTATAAATCATTCAAAATCATGACGAGAGAAGTAAACGAAGACCACGTGCAGAATTAACAGACTATGGCGATAGTGGCGCCATGCAGCGGACGACGCGTCAAGCTTGGAATTACTGTATTGCTTGTTAAGTAACAGAAGGAAATCGTGGAAGGATATGTATTGAAAATGCTGTGCAAATGGGAGGTTTAGAGTTATTGAAGGTTAAGGACAGGTTTTATTTTTTAGATAAAACCGTGAACAAAGGCCCGCTCCCACAGGTGGCGTGTTGAGTGACTGGTCGTAGGGAGCAAAATGTGCATTATAGCAACAAGGAAAGACATCAAAATTGGTGTTGTGTGACTGGGTATTTAAGGAGACTGGGGGCAACCTGTTTTATTGATAGTGCAAAAGTGGCGATGGTTATTAACACAAATGTTCGGGTTCCCACTAGGGATGACCAGATCCAGGTATCCGGATATCCGAACCCCGGATCCGAAGATTCGAAACTCGGATCTTCGAGGATTCGGATATCCGGTCCAATGTATTCGGGCGATTTCGATCACAAGTTCAAAGACCTAGTATTCAGACTTTGTTATTATGATGCATCTGAAACTGCGATGCCGGGATGGTAAATTTTGAAAGGCCCTGGCCAATACCTTCCCCATCCTCTGCCTACCTCATCCCGGCCTGAGCAGAAAATGACAAAAGGCCATAAATGAAGACAATTATTCAATGTACCTGAAACTCGAAAAATATATTTTATAGAGATAGTTGTATATCTGATTGTTAGTGTTTTCTTGTTTAAAGTTAGTTGATAGGAACATTTTTTAACGTCCTTCATTTTTCTAAAATGCATGCTTTATTTCTTAAAGCAAATTAAACTAGGAAAGGAGTTTCGTATTTCTTTTTACATCTCTGCACGCTTAAAAGGGGAGGGGGAGGACATGTTTTTGTTCTTTCCTTTTAACAACGCATGTTTATTGCGTAGTGACTGATAATCACGTCACGTGGCGAAGGGAAGTCACAGTTGGTTAATGGTGAGAGAGGGTGGGGGGTTAGAAGGTACTGTTGATTATTTGTTTCCCTATTGTCACTCCAATATATGTACAAGTGGCCGAATATTATATGACTGATTTCAAGTTGGTCTTGCAATTAATGTACAACTCAGCAATTTCTTCACTCTTTCAATGATCCTGAATCCCCCCCCCCTCTCAACCCTCCAAACTTAAATGCTAAAAAAAACGGAAGAAAAATCATCACTTGGTAGCAAAAAAAAAAAAAATTCACCCAAATACGAATTAGGAAAGAATACGATAATGTGTCCACGTCCCAGATATCCGAAACTCGGACCCGGATATCCGCGGATCTGGATCCGTTTGGTCATCCCTAGTCCCCACCTATCGCCCCACATAAAATGCGTTAGAGAATTTGCAGGTTAGGATGTATGTTACGTTAGAAGTGTGGCGCGTATGTACCCTTGGGATTTAGGGTGCATCGGCCACTAGCAGTATTGGTAGTAACTGGACGAAGTGACGAAAATTTAACAGGTCGTACATCATGGTCTCTTGCATATGCTGGCGTCGGTTTGGGATGGTAAGGAGGAAGAGTTTGTACAGACAAAGATATTTCTAAGACTGGAAGGATATTGAAAAATTAATTTAGGTTTGGTGGGAAACCGATCTTGTGTCTGGGTAGGATTAGAGAATGTCGGATTTGTTTCATCTTGGTTAATTTGGAATGGGACTGAGTAAATTTTGAGAAAAAAAAAAAGAGAGAGAGAGATGGTATTTAAAAAAAAACACCTGGGCCCAGGTGTTCATTCTCGGTTTTTACGGACTACTTCGTTCTTTTTTTTTTGGGGGGGGGGGTTAACATATTAATGCTGTGTACTACATTTACATATAATGCATGTAAATGTAGTAAAGCTGTGTACACAGACTTCAGTAGCTCAGCCGGTAATGGTGTGTCAGTACTGTGGAATCGGGAAGACTGGAGCTGACCTTACTTCATGAAATGTGAACTGGATTCAAGTCGCGGCTTGGTTCGGAGCCCACGGTAGTTGTAGATCCTGGCATGTCGCCATTCCAAGTTAAGACTGAGGAAAATGTGGGGAAAACATTCGGGATGGTCTCACTAATCCGCCTCAGCGGGGTCCGATTTTTGAAAAAGAAATTTAGTTCCTTTGGCAACTTCGGCTCAGGTCGAATGGATATGACGGGAGAATTAGTGGAATGAAGAGGGAAGAAACGGGAAAACTCCGATAAAACCCACGCACACGGTTTTTGTCCACCACAAAGCCCACACCGCTCGAGCCAGGATCGAACCAGGAACACCATCCAGAAGATGTGAGCGCTCTACCACTGAACCACCGTGGCCTTAGCAGTGTCTGAATTGCCGTTTAACATTCTCAGTGTCATTCTCGGCACACCAGACAGGGTAACCATAGTGCTTTTTTATAATCCTTTATTCTCTTCAGACTTCCTTTATTAGCTGTGTACTTCTGTGGATAGCAAGTGCTGTTTTAATATGGTATCTGTTTGAAAAATATACATTAGTATTGATATTTGTAGAGTAGTATTTTGCACTAAATTTGAAATGACAAAGATGTAGTTTATAATTTTAAGATATAATTTTAAGATATAATTTAATAATAATTTCATTTCAAAGTGATTTGTTAATGAATATTGGAAGTTTAGGGCATGAAAATCTATAATAATCTATCTAGTCGGAAGAGAAAATTTCCAGACGGTTACGAAATCAACAGATGGAAAAATGTTAGTTAATAATTTGTATTGAAGTACTGACAACTCGAAAACTTCCTTGTATTTAAATATTACAAAGTGTTGTGGATTTTAGACAGCAATATTTAAAGTTAGAATGACAGTTGTGATTTCTTTCTAATAATCTAAAATGCAACAGTTTTCATTATTATGCACTTCTGTGACGTGCCCTCATTTCAGAAATCAAAAACCCATTAGGTATTTAAAGTGGATCAACTAAAAAAAAAATCAGGCTACGCTCACCTTTGCAAACATAACACTTGGGTGATTAGAGCCGGTGGATTGGGATTGGTGTTGGAAGTTTGAGTGGGTTGAACAAGCAAGGATGCACAGCGGATCTGCTTGGTTACAAGGTTAGATGGGTAGCATCGGTTGATTAGAAGCTCCTGGAGGCGTTGGTATAAGTTTCTGTAGCAGAAGTGGTGGAATTCAAGCGTTGTCCTCTAAAGGTAAGGTAGAAAGCATGTGATAAGGATGATGTAATAAGGATGGGAACTTGAGTAGCGTAAATACTGCATATGGTTTGTGTGTACGGAAGTTGTGAGGATGTTGATTTTTAAAGTGATGTCCACGTCAAGGAATGTGACTGTTAGAATGGGACCAAGTGAACTGGATAACACGAAACTGGTTCGGCTGTTCTAGGAATGTGATGAGGCTGGACTCACCATGAAACAATAACATCAGGACGTTATCCAGAACACGAATCAAAAGTAGAGAAGTCAAAGGCTGGATGTTAGGAAATCATGTTCTAGCTTGCCCATAAATAGATTGGAATAGGAAGGTGCCATTCTTGTCCCTTTCTTACCACACCAAGAAAGCAACTCCTTTCTCCCTTGCCCTCAGAGGACAACGCCTAAATTCCACCACCTCTGCTACCCATCTAACTTTGTAACCAAGCAGATCCCACCATGCATCCTCGCATATTCATTCCACTCAAACTTCTAACACCAATCTCAATCCACCGGCTCTAATCACCCAGTTAGATTCTAAACTAACCCAGATGAAACAAATTAATACTCGTATTTCCATATCCTCCAATCCGGCCTAGACAAGATCAGTATTTCCCACCAAAAACAGATTAGTTTTTCAACATTCCACCAATCTTTGAAACATCTTAGTCTGTACGAATTCTTCCTAACCACCATCCCAAACCGGCGCCAACATATGCAAAACACTCAGAGTTACGACCTGCTACATTTTGATCACATTTTGATAACTTCCACAGTTACTACCAATACTACCAGTGGCCGGTACTCCCTAAACCCCAAGGGTACATGCCATATTTCTAACATAATATACATCCTAATCTGCAAATTCTGTGACGCCTTTTATGTGGGTCGAACAGGTGTGAGCCTGACATTTGTGTTAACCATCGCCACTTTTGAACCATCGACAAACCGGATGACACAGTTTCCTTAAATACCCAGTCACACTTCAACAATTTAGATTTATTTCCTTGTTGCTATAATGCACATTTTGCCCCTTCGACCAGCACACCAACACGACTTCACTCACGGTTTTATCTCAAAAATGAAACCTGTCCTTAACCTTCGATAACTAAACCTCCAGCTTGCACAGCATTTTCAATACATATCCTTCCAAGATTGAAACTTACACCCAATACAGTACTCAATTGTTCCAAGCTTGATGGGTCGTCCGCTGCATGGCGCCACTATCGCCTTAGACTTATTAATTCTGCACGTGTTCGTCGTTTACTTCTCTCGTCAAGTTTACGAACAATTCATAGTTCAAAATATTGAAGAAACTTCTGTAAATAAAATGTGTATTCTCGTATGGAATAAATAAGCTGTAAGTAAATCCCTTCATTTTTATTGTAAATTCTCCGTTATTTGCCCTTCCAGCTTTGTCGTTGTGATTATATATATGCTTAAAAAGGAAGAAAAAATACATAGCGGAGGCAACTTCACACAAAATGAAGACATGGCAACGTTCTGCCAGAGGAACATTATGGCAGTGGAGACACCATTATCATTCTACTATTTTGTCTTTGTGCACTAGATAGTCTTCTGTGTTCCCACACTTAACAAAAATAGTAAACTTCACACACAGGTTAAAAAAAATAGCGGCAGAGTTTCTCCAAAGGGGGATTCACAAAGGTAGGGGTGAAGGCGATGGAGAGGGGTGGTAAAGAGTGGCTGGGTTGCCGGCTGAAAGATAAATAACAGAATCTGTTACCTACCTTTCAACAGACAAAATAGGTATTCCACACCACCACACCTCTTTATTTTCTTACCCCATTTCGCTGCGGCTTAAATCGATCAAACATATTATATAAAAAAAAAAAAAAAAAAAAAAAAACCAACAATAATTATCTGCAAACTAAGGAAAGGACTTACTTCTTCTACGAATCAACGACGAAAGTGCTGTATTCCGTCCCATTTCTTGACCGCTATTCCCAAATAAAAGAAATCTGTAACTTCTAGACAAGTCGTTGCTTTCTCCTTGCGGAACTAAAGAAGAACAGCCACTTGTGGACTCATTGGTATCAGACTGATCACCACCTGAATAACATGCATTTATGTATTCAAACATTCCACACCTTCACACGTAACTTACTGCTATATTTTCAAATCGAAGCAAAGCACTTGAGAAATAGAATAATAAAATTGCTGTTGAAATAAATAATACGACTGCTAGAAAACGCTAACCAACTTTCTCATTGTGTAATTCAACAATCGTGATTACCGGTTAAGTTTCAACGTGAGATGGGTTCTCGATGTTTTCCGATACTGGTATCGGTTGATACTTCAAATAAGGAACAGCCTGAGCCATAGTTGCCTAAAGGCCTTAAAAATAAAATTCAAATAAGGAACCCTATATTGTTTTGATTCTTTTATTTGACACTGACATCTTTTTTTTTTTTTAATATAATACTGCCACCGAAACGTTGTTGAGATTTCAAAACAAAAATACTTTGAAGCAGGTTTCCTAGTTCCGTGTGTGGGTTGAGAAAATCGCGACTGAATGTAGAAGATCTATTAGTTAATTACCATAACTGGGAACTTTTATTTGTCCTTCAGTTCATCGGAGCCTGTTTTACCGCAGCTCAAACAAGTTCCTCGTCTCAAGTTGCAGGGGCAGCCATTCGTTGTTTACTTGTTCATTGTCAACTGCCTTGTCTCTTGACATACGGATGTGAAAGAAAGATGACACTGACATCACTGTAGAACAAAGTTCTCAAAACATTCTCTAGTTGCGGTTACGTTTAACAACTGAGTACCGTTAATGACTACTATCCAGTCACAAACACGCGCACATAGAGATATACCGTCATCATCAACGGTCCCTCGAAAGAGAAAAAACATGCACGTCTTTGATACTACATGCCTTATTAATAATGCGCGCGCTCTCTCTCTCGAAAATAAGAGAGGATGTACAAAGATACAACGAGCATCTTGTTAGAAATACAATCGAGGAGAACAAGAGCCTCAAGAAAACCAAACAGCAGCTCATGATAGGGGAAAAGCAAATAATTGCAGTTAAGAGTTTTTTAAACGAAACCGTAACACGAAATAAGGAAGAAATTATAAGAGTATTTGAAAATTTCTACACAGAATTGTACTACTCCGAAGAAGAACTAAGAAACGAAGATACAGAAGAAAATGATGCAGATGTCCCAGACGTAATGAAAAAAGATGAATAAAGTACTTCGAGGGATGAAGAACGGAAAATCGCCAGAAGATGATGAACTCTCAGCAGAACTGTTTAAATGGGGAGGTGAAAACATGAAAGAGGAACTCGCCAAATTATTCTCAATGTGCCTGAGGAAGAGAGAAATACCGTCAAGTTGGTATAATGATGTTATAATTTTGTTGTACAAGAAAGGGGACAAAAAATGCGTCGAAAACTACAGACCAATTAGTTTACTGCCAGTTCTATACAAAACGATCACCAAAGTTATTTTGAATCGTACTGAACGGGACTTGGATTTTAACCAAGAAAGGGAACAAGCCGGATTTCGTCGTGGATTTAGCACAATGGACCACATACAAACATTGAATGAAGTTATGGAAAGGACTAATGAATATGAACTTCCACTATGTCTGGGATTCATAGATTTTGAATACGCTTTCGATTTCGTCTTCTTGGCAGTAGTACTTAAATCACTTGAACATGAAGGCATCGAAAGTGCATGCATCAAGTTACTGAGAAACATTTACTCAGAAATGTTTCCAGAGACTCATGTCCGTGGGTCCAGATTAAGTAAATATCGTCGATATAGCGAAGTCAGGTGAAAAGTTTGAGACGAGTTGAGGTATAGGGTCTCCAGGCGTCCCATGAAAAGTTTGGCGTAGGAAGGGGCCATGCGAGTGGCCATGGCTGTGCCTTTGATTTGCACGAAATTGTTGTTCTCAAAGGTGAAGCTGTTCATGGTGAGGACAAACTGGGGTAGCTCAAGCAGGAATGGTGTACTGGGTTTACGAGGACTGGAGCGTGTGTCGAGGAAGTGTTCAAGAGCAGCGAGGCCATGAGTGGGGAATGTTGGTATACAGTGACGTCACGTCGACTGTAACTAAGATGGTGTCAGGTGGGAGAGGATTAGAGATAGAATGAATTGTGGAGAGGAAGTGGATTGTATCCTTGATGTAGGAAGGGAGATTCCTACATCATTTAAGAATCTCCCTTCTGGGACGTACGAAGGTAGATTTCTGGACAAACGGTTGGAGATGGTGCTCATGTAATTCGGACATTCTTTCAGTGGATGAGCCAATATATGTATATGTATGATAAAAAGGAAGGAATTTACTTACAGTTTATTTGTTCCATATTACGACAAACACACACACAAATATACACAGATGACTTCTATATTTCGGGCTGTTAATTCCGTATTATTGATTGTAGAGGAAAAAACGTGCACATTGAATAAAAGATAAACGCGCCAATGGCCCTACGTAGTGGACGATGCATCAAGCTTGGAGAACAACTGAATACTGTATCGCGCGTAGATTTAAGGAGCTTGGAACAATTTATAACTGTACAGTGCGTAAGTTCGGGATGGGATCGTAGAAGGAAATGTGTTGAAAAATGCAGAGCCAACGGGAGGTTTAGAGTTAATGAAGGTTAAGGACAGGTTTCATTTTCGCACTAAAACCATGAATAAAGGCACGCTCTCACACACGGCGTGTTGAGGTGCAAGCCGTAGAGGGCAAATGTGTAGTATGGCAGCCCGGAAGATAAATCAACATTGGTGATATGAGACTCGGTGTATAAGGATAGTGGGGCATCCGGTTTGTTTATAGTGCAAAAGTGACTATGGTTATTAATACGAATGTTCAGAGCACCACCTGTTTCCCCCCACATAAAAGGCATCACAGAACTTAACGGTTAGGATGTTTATTAACATTAGAGGTATAGCATATACCCTTGGGATTTAGGGTGTACCGGCCACTAGCAGTATTGATAGTGACTGTGGGAGAAGTGATGAAAATGGAGCAGGTCACACATGTGGGTCTCTTGCATATACGGGCACTGGTTTGGGGTGATAACGAAGAAGGATTCTTATGGACCAAGATGTTTCTAAGACTAGGGGGATACTGAAAAACTAATCTAGGCTTGGTGGGAAACACTGATCTTGTGTCTGGGTCAGATTGGAGAATGTGGAAATGAGTAGGATTTGTTTGACCTTGGTTAGTTTAGGATGGAACTGGGTGATTACAGCCGGTGGGTTGGTATTAAGTGTTTAGCTTTCATTGGGTTTTAAAGAAAGCAAGCAAGCAAGAAAGCAAGCAAAGCAAGAAAGAAAGAAAGGAAGCAAGCAAGAAAGAAAGCAAGAAAGAAAGCAAGAAAGCAAGAAAGAAAGCAAGAAAGCAAGAAAGCAAGAAAGAAAGAAAGAAAGAAAGAAAGAAAGAAAGAAAGAAAGCAAGCAAGCAAGCAAGCAAGCAAGAAAGCAAACAAGAAATCAAACAAGAAAGCAAGAAAGGAAGCAAGAAAGCAAGAAAGCAAGAAAGCAAGCAAGAAAGAAAGCAAGCAAGAAAGAAAGGAAGAAAGAAAGCAAGCAAGCAAGCAAGAAATCAAGCAAACAAGAAAGCAAGCAAGCAAGAAAGAAAGGAAGCAAGCAAGATATATATCTATATATATGAGCTCCTGCGTAGCCTAGTCAGTAGCGCGCTCGACCTCAGTGCGAGCGGTCCCGGGTTCGATTCCCGGTGGGGGCTCAAAAATTTCGGTGTTGACCCAGCATCGTGAGGACAAATGCGGAGCTGCTGTGAATAAGTAATGCCGAGTGGCGATCACAGTGAAACATTGTGATCAGTGTGAGAGCAGTAAACTAACTCCTCCCTTCGCGGAGGGGCAGGCTGTATGTATAGATATAATAATAATAATAAATCACAGCCATATTCAATCCACTAGTGGATGAGGCCTCTCCCCGAAGGGAGGAGTTGGTCTACTACTCCCACGCTGACCAGACGGGTTGGGAGAGGAGAGCCGAAGCTCTCACTGTGATCGCCACTGTATTTTATTCACAGCAGCTCCCCAATTGTCCTTACGATGCTGGGTCAACACCGAAATTTTTGAGCCCCCACCGGGAATCGAACCCGGGACCGCTCGCACTGAAGTCGAGCGCGCTACCGACTAGGCTACGCAGGAGCTCATGTATGTATATATATATATATATATACAGAATTGTACTACTTCGAAGAAGAGCTAGCAAATGAAGACTTAAAAGAAAACGATGTAGAAGTCCCAGACGAAATGAAAGAAGTAGATAAAGTACTTCAAGGGATGAAGAACGGAAAATCACCAGAAGAAGATGGACTCACAGCAG
>JAGDQP010063830.1:0-11663 GCA_022664845.1 Lepisma saccharinum
AAAAAAAATTGTTTCATGCCTATTATTATTTGTCATTGTATATTTGTAGTATTTGTAAGTTAGGACGTTAGATTAGGTTTTAACTAATTTTACTCCGAGTGGGAGTATCTAGAGTTTATCCTAAAAAATTAATATCAGAAGACAGTTATTTCATATGGAGAATATTTCTTTATTAAAGGTAACATCCACGTAGCAATTAATATTTCATGTTGTAGGATGTCTGCATATTACTACATTTTCAATCATTATTTCATACATTTCAGCATTTTCAACTATCACAACTCAAGTTACACATATCTAGCTTTAATCTTTTTTCATTCTGCACGTAATATATATAAAAACATGGGGAAAATTATTTTTTCCAGATCTTTTTGCAGCCTTATATGGTGAGACCCCAGTATGAAATCACATGATTATTGTAGCTCACAACTTCCTTTCTCTAATGAATTAAACAGAAATAAAAGCACTGGTATACCTACTAAGATGTTTTACTTTAAATAGGGATTACTTTTTTCTTTGTAAAATTTTAGTATAAGTTTGTAATGCAATACAACGGATAATAGATTCAGACTCTAAAATTTAGCACAGAAGCTACCTACCAGGCATCGTGTATAACTACTTCTCAAATATCGCCTTCATACAGTAATTTTATTTCTATTCGCTATTATATAAAATAACGTGATGAATGAAATATTATACATTGTACATGCGTCCACATGCAGACTCACAGAGGGGAATTTCCTCCTCGCTCCCCTTTAACTCGCACCTTGTATATAATACCTATATATTGTATACGTATGTATTTTATACGTATATAATACTTAAATTTTCAAACAATTTAATCGATAGCAATCAGGATTACTTTTTGGCTACGTTTCAACACAGTTAATATACAGGAATCCCTGAAGAAAATAGGCTGCATTTCTAAAATCATCGCAAAATGTTTTATCTTCCATGGGTCAATTACAAAACCATCTAAAACTTCCCAATTTGTTACGTGGACCTTCAGGACCCTTGGAAACTCGAATATTAAATGTATTGAGCCAATAATTTTCATAACTTGAAGTTAGTTTAATACGCTACTGAAATAAGCTACGTACTAAATTTAAACACAATTGAAGATGGTCAGGGTAGGGGGATATGTTTTGAAAATTTCATTTGAGGTGAAACGACTTAGTTTTTTTGGCATAGGCATTATTCTTTGTGATTTAATTTTTAAATTTCTATTTGGCATTTTATCGTCCATTCCGATAATCAGATAATGCTTACTAATATGTTTTCATGGCATTGTTAACCATTATTAAATACAACTTAAGAAGCAGGAGATCCTTCCAGAAGAACCATAATAATTCTTTACAAAGAGTACCTCTTTACAAGGTTACTTTTTTTAACTATCCAGGAAAAGCTAGACACTGGTTGTATGAAACATTATAAACGAAAATAACAAACCTTTCAGCTGCCAAGAATACAAATAATGAATGTGAATGGTTATTTTATTAACGTGTTGTGAACTGCCATAGGCCTCGTACAACACTAATCTTGTCTTACAAAACTGTGCAAGTGAAATAAAGAATATAAATTTTAAAAAGCCATAAGTCATTATATGGCTATATAAAATAATTGTAAATACAAGTTCCTGATCAATTGGCAATACGGAGTGCATGATTTATGCACAAAGGTACACTTTAGTAAACAGTACTAATGCTTATAATATTTAAGTCTGTACTACCTGTAAAATCAAGTAGATGATTAATAATTGACACAGTACTTAAAACTTCTGTTATGATTGGTATCTCTACAAGAACCCAGGTAATTTGGATTAAATTTGTAAAAATTGTCAACCATTATTCGCAGAAAACTCTTGTTTTCTTCCTCGTGTTTAAGAGGTTAAGGTTTCAAGTACAATATATGGGTACCTGAATTGTGAAATGATCTAATAAATATTTATACTGAAGTTATTTAAGATTTCGTAAATTGTAATTTCGCAATTTCAACTTGCTTTATATTTCATTCTTTCTTATCAGTACTCGCATCATTCATTAGAGCTATATCTGTAGTAATTAAATTTACGTTCATAGCATAACAATCTTATAAACATTTTTTATATGGCTTCAACTTTTCAGTGTACTTTTTGTATCAGTACTCCAGATACTAATAAATATAATACTAATAATAATGTATTTATTATGTATTGCTTTAATAAATACAATATATATTTAATATATTATAATTTAAGAACTATATTTATTTATTTATTTACTATTAATATTTATAGTAATAATAAATTTCTCGACTAGTAATCCACCAAAATTATTGTCCATTCTTAAGCGTCTCCCGTCAAAAGGGTTCTCAAGTACGTTCTTACCAGTGAACAAATAAGTTGAAAGGCAAGTATATCGAGATATTTGTGAAAATACCTTGTTTAAATATTCTTGGATTTCGAAAAGTTCCTCATTTTCAATAGTAATATTACTGGAAATTTAAATGCAAATAGTTGCCTGGTTTCTGACTCTTTTACAGGAAAGCGGTTGAAAGTTTCTACCACTGTATGAGATATGTCTGACTGCTAATTATATTTCGTCACAGGACAAACTGTCATTTCTCCTCTTCTCATAAGCTGCAAACTCTCAATGAGACATTACATGAATAAAATTACTCCAAATTGATTCCAAGAAAAGCCAACAATAGAACATTTAAAAAAAAATTTGAACACCAAATTTTATGATATACAATACTCATTTCGCTGAGCCAACATCTAAAAACCATGTTCTCAACACGTAAGTTATGAGCAAAAAACGTTCAATTTCGCTGGAAACACTGACAATTTATAAAATTTCTTACTGATCCGCTTATTGAAGGAAAGAACATTTCCATTCAAAATTAATACTAATATATTTAAAAAAACAACAGTTCCTTATTGCACATTGAGCACGTGCTAAAAATTAACGTGAAATATGACGCATAAATCGTTAACTATATTGACTTGAAATAGAAAGCGGTAAAGCGAATGACACATATTCGATTTCCACTCGTTCATTAACCATTACTCTATACACTTTTCAATATATTTGAATATTATACCAGGGATATTCCTAACCAAACAAGATATAAAATAAGTTTACGTTAACAAACTTGCGCGAACCCTTCCTAATAAACCATTTTACAAGTGAAAAAATCATTTAGGCAATGTCAATAGCTGAATACATAGGCCTATTCTCACAAAGAGCATTCTTGGCAGAAACCTATGATTCGCAGCTATAGTACTGTATTTTATGCTTAACTATCACTTATGAACTCAATACGAATGGCTGTAGACCATGTGTAAATATCCAAAATTAATTTATCATAATTTTCACTCAGGTTCTAACCTGCTTACGAAGACCGTAGAGAACAAAAATATAGTAAAGAAGGGTTGTAGCGACAAGTAGCAATTTAGCACACAACAGGTTCTGGTTTCAAATTCCAGATGGGCCATGCATGTTTGTAGATTTAGAAACTTAACAGTTCCTAAAATGAAACGTATTAAATAATTGGTCAGTAATTATGGGGCCAAAAATAAAGTGTATCAAAGTAGCACCCAGTTATTGGCATCGGAAGTGAAGACAAAGAAAATCAATAATCAGTAAACTGTAATCCACCTTAAACAATTTGTTTGGAAAATTTATCGGCAATATCATACTTCATCCGTTTGAAATAGAAACAAAGAAACTTAAAACTTCTTCACTTCATTAGTTTCATCACACTTCCAAGTATTGTAAGGGAAATAATCTTAGCGGCTTCTTCTTCCCCAGACCCTCTTCACTCTCTGTGTCCCTTCCACTAACTTTAGATGAGATTCCTTAGCTAACCACAGTTTCAAATAACGCCTGACAGGGAGAGAAAGGACTTTGTTTCTTTAGGTACCTGACAATTGTCACTTTTACTAGGGTTGGGGAAAAGGAGAATGCACGAAGAAGCTGGGGAGAGTATTTTTGAAGTTTTCCCCTACCGCTTCCTTGAGTACTACTTGCACTCCCACCAGCTCATAAAAAGATCCGTAGGTTTGTAACATGGAGATCACCAATGAGGTGCGAGGAGAGGTATGGAGACCAGGAAATAGAACCAACCAAATACGGAAACAAGGGAAGGAGAATTGACTGCACCAGCACACCGGCTGCGTCCTTGGAGCTTACCGGAGAATATAGGAGGGTTTGTTACAGTCTTCGAACCAGTGTCTCGTCGTCTGTCCCCGCTACTACCTTTTCTCGTTTTCTTATACCACCGAATTTTATACTATCTTTTCTTAGACTCTTACTAGCCCCCCACTCCATTCTTCTAGAAATACATATTTCCCTCTCCCTTCCTACCCAGAAAGGAGAAAAAACTCCAAGCCGTACAAAGTTAATAAAATCTTATACAATGAGCAACCTTGTAAATGACACAGGCTGGAAAAATCCAGCGAGTCCGCAATAAACAAGACCCGTGAAATAAAACCAAGCCATTTCAGGCGTTGGCCAGATCCATATCTCGGTTATGAATTGCCCAAGTTATGTCGCTGTTTTCCAAGGAGAGTGGCGAATGAAACGAAGGTGGGATATAAGCGAAACCTCCTCCTCTTGTTTCATTTCTTCTCACACCCCCTCCCTCCTCAAAAAACTCTCACCCCTCCCGTCCCACTCCCCCTAGCAACGCCATCTCTTTGCATATGGAAGTAACAACCCTTTCACAATCCAACAAATAATACGCCGTAATGAAACAAACGGCGCAAACTTTTGCCGATTTCCGCCTCAACTTCATCTTATCCTATTATTAGCAATTAGTACTAAAGTACTCTTTGCATATAAAATCAGAGGCTATTTTCTCGGGAATGGCAAACTTGGGACCCATTGATACGTGGAAATATACATTAATATAAATGGTTATCATTCGCCCAAGTTTGTTATCTCCTACCCAAACATGAATATTCATTCAGTGCGGGATGACTCTTCCTTCTGATTAAAGCCAACTGGAACAGGATAGAGATGAATAAGGATTAACTTTGGGAGCAGAGTCGCTACCTCGGCGGCACTTCGACCGACTAATAAGCCTTTCCCGCTTGCTTCGTCGTTTGGCTGCAAAGAGAGAGAAAGAGAGATGTGTTTGAGTGCTGCTTCTGGTGCTGGTGGTGCCTTGCTCGGCACTCGCTGCCATTCGGGAGACGAATACGACATTCTCCTTCACAGCAAATCATGGGAACAGAGAGGTTGGGAGCGGTTTCTGAGAGGGTAGCGGGCAAAGGACAAGGGACATACACTTACACATACATACCCATACGTATATGGAAAAGTCTCTGTGTGAGTGAGTTAAGTAGTAGTAGTTCTGGTATTGCGTAGGGGAATTTCAAAAGAGTTGTGGTGGTTAACCAGGTTTAGATAGAGAGGCTTTGGCTACAATACTTCGAAAAACAAAATAAAAAGATGATCGTTTAAGAAGGGCCTAATTTATTAAGTTTTCACGAGATCTTTCAATGATATTTATCTTATGGTTACTTCCACTTGTTATCGAGCTTGCATTAATCTTCTGCAATCACGGAACCTTCTGGAAAGACCTTGATGTTTATTCTCCTGGGGAAACACAGTAAAGAATGGATATCTGATCAGAGTTTGGTCGTCAGTAATTACTGAAAATGGAATATATTACTAGTTTATTTTGAATATGTCGAAATGTAGCCAAAGGTTTTCTTTACAAAATTTAATGTATTGTCTGATCTCATATGGTTCTTAATATCAAAACATAATCTGGTAAATTTAAAGATATTGAGAATTTTTGAAAAATGAAATTTGGATACATATTTTATTTGCATGTAAATTTTATTCCAAATGCATTAAAGCAACGTGTTTTCTATATATATAAATCCAAGGAGATCCGCATATCCCATACTTAAATATGGAAACTCTGCAGTAATGTGTTGTCAGTAGAAGCGCCGTAACTTTTCTTTTACTTTGCATTCGAATCTTATATCAAGCATATCACTGACACAGTTTCTTCATTTCGCATATTTCGCGGTGACTTGTCTTGATTGTCCTGCTACTTTTAGAAGGACACTAATAATTTTGAACTTGTAAAGATATTTATTTCACGCTAAAAGAAATAATATGTTGCAGTGATATACTCAGGATAAAATTCATATTCAAGTGGAATCAAATGACCAAACTTTAAAAATATCACAAAACCTGTAAATTTTTCAGGATTCTTTAAATATTCAATATTAAGAATCTTACGTATAGCCATTTGTTCAAAGATGGCCTCCTTAAAGCTATTTTGTGAAATGCCACTAAATGAACATATATTACTAGGCAATTTTCTAAATAACAAAGTATTAACTAAACATTGCTACAGAAATACTATCATAAGACTACCTAAGTCTATCCGAGTTTGAAAGAGCGCTATAATATGTCACACTTGGCAAAGCCTATTAGTCTTAAAATATATATTAATTAAACATTGCTACAGAAATAATATGAGATGATATAATCAAGAGTTGATCTAGTTTGAACAGCGGATAAAACCTATAATATGCCATCACTAGTTAAACCTATTGTTTTTCTTAATACTAACACTACATTCACCGCTCGACACCATATCTCCCAAACAGTCCTCATGAAGCTACAGTTACAATTCTTCAATCTTTCCGTCTATTGATTTATAGTAATATCCATTAGACTTAGCACAAAAATCTGCAACTCAATCTAAAAAAAATCGTTTTGCAAGTGGCGTCTTTCTTACTTCTAATCTTTGATTGTTGTCTCGATTTATTTTTCCTCTTCATGTACCACAGACGCTTTCTTTTCATGTCCGCTCCTGTAATATTATAAACTTTCTACTTTTCACATTCCTTGAAGAAGCAGATATTCATCAATCCAATGGCTACAGTAACTTCCCAGATAGCACACTAAACCAGATAGCACCTTTGCACCAAGTTAGGCATTGCAAGTCTCCAAGTTTGCAGCAAGTTTGGCACTCCAAGTCTGCAAACTTGCTACAACCTTGTATTAAAGTTGCTAGTTGGCAAGAGACAAATTTGCTACAAACTTATTACATCAAATTTACTGCAAACATTTCACGTCAAACTTGCTACAAACCTTGTTGAACCTTTAGTGAGCTAACATCAAACTAGTGGAGGAAAACCAATCAAATGTCTGCAGTGGGGTTCGAACCTAGATTTTGTTGTTGTCCGTAACAGTAACCACTACATTATCGCATTATCTCCTGACTGGTGTCTACTAGTGCTTTGACGTGTGTGTGTGTGTGTGTGTGCGTGTGACCCTGCCCGAAAGTTTTCGATTTTTTTATTTTAGTGGTTTTGAAATCTTCAAAGCCTTCTGAATAGAATAAAACAAGTCCCAAAGCTCTATCTTTAATACTGACAAAGATATAAAGAAGTAAACAGAACATATAGTTTACAAATTATCTTATAAAAAAAAAAGGTTTTATTTAATAACAATTTTCTTTTTACATTATTTATTTTATTAGGTTCTTTATAAATTGAGTTCGTTTCTCTCGATCTTGTATTAAGAAAGTCAAACAAAATTAATAATAAACAATTAAATAAAATAGATGAACTAGGAAATTTAATAATAATTGTTATTATGTATTATTATGCACAAAAGTTACAAATTTTACACAACAATCGATTGGGTCCATGGCAGCCAACGTTATATCATGACAACTTCCCTTTTAACTTATTACCCCAGTAGCACATACGTGTTTTAAACGTTGATAAAACCATTTAATGCCCGCCTTTTCAACGGGTCATTCAACCCAAAAATGTTGATTCAACGTTTTTCGGTTGAATAAACCGTGGAAAGGAGGACATTAAACGGTTTTATCTTTTGGAACACGTATGTGCTACTGCTGTAAACTCGATTTGTAAACGAAAGATGTGTTGCTAAACTTTAAATGCGTTTTACTCAAAAAGTTGATTTTCGTCATAAGGTCGGTTTCTTCGGGCAGGGTCACATACACACACACATACATAATATATAATAAATCACACACACATACATATATATATATAATAAATCACAGCCCTATTTAATCCACTAGTGGACGAGGCCTCTGCCCGAAGGGAGGAGTTGGTCTACTGCTCCCACGATGACCAGACGGGCTGGAAGAGGAGAGCCGAGCTCTCACTGTGATTGCCACTGTCTTTTATTCAGAGCAGCTCCCCAATTGTCCTTACGATGCTGGGTCAACACCGACATTTTTGAGCTCCCACCGGGAATCGAACCCGGGACCGCTCGCACTGAAGTCGAGGTATATATATATATATATATATATATATGAACTTTCACGATAATACAACAGTAAGACATTTTCTTAAGAAACCAATACTACATAGCATGAAATTGTCTGAGTGTAAATATACAATATCAATGAAAACCACAGGTAAAGCACGTGTTTTGATAATAGGGCCAGTGGTGGACTGACCCGGGCGGGAATTCCCGCCTGGACCCTTATAGTCAATAATAATAATTTTTAAGAGATGGCCTCCCCCATAGGGGGCTTATGTATCCCAAAATCCCCGACCACAGATCCGTGCCCTTGAAACCCCGCAGAGGGGTGGCATCCCCCATACCTGTCTCGTATTTTTATTGAAAGCTCAAAGTCAGATAAAATTTTATTACCGGTACATATCACACTGCACGACTACAGAGAAAAATAATTATCAAAAATTGGCTTTTCAACAGCTATTTTAAATTAAAAAAAAAAAAAAAAAATCATCATACAAACCACCGCATGATTGTTTCGGCGCTTGTGCAGCCTTTCAGTTGTTACCATTCTAATCTATTTTGATTCGATTGTTGTTGTTTTGCTTAGTGCAAACATTGCGTAAACAAAGTGAGCTCCTGTGTCACTGTGGGTATATGAGTATTTCGACTTTCAGTTAAATATTCTGTGATAGTGATACATGTAGACGAAACATGGTCAGTCGTTCGTAGTGTTCAGGTTCTTGTGGTAACCAGAAGAAGTCAGTTCTGGTGTATAAATGTAAAGAATCGAATTCCTAATCCTACCGGAGCATGGATATTTTTTTACTGTAGTTCTCGGTTAAAAACTGTGTAATATGAAGAAACACAAATCAGGAGCAGAAACACAAATCAGGAGCACTTGCGAAGAAGCAACAACTTAAAAAATGTGCACAAAATCCAAAACAACTTAAACTTAGTTTCTTATCAGTTGCAGCTTCTGCACTAATTGAAAACTCTACTGAATGTAAATATAATCCTTGGTAGTCAGAGTCAATTGAAACTCATCCTAGTGCTACTGTTTCAAGCAAGCCAAAGTCAAGTCCAGGAACATCCCACGATGCTGGTAAGTATTTTACAAAGCCATTTTTTTTTTCTTTTTAATTTTGTCTTTTGATAATAGTTGAGAGTTTGTGCGGGAGATGAGATAGTATATACAATTGTACATGTAGTTATGTTTGAAAAGGAGGGTGATTTTATTTTGTAGGTAATTCTGACATCTTTGGCCTAGGCCCGTCTCAAGTCCGGGAGATGACGTCCCCCAACGCAAGAAATCGGAGGAAAGGGATGGGGAAGGTATCAACCAGGCCTTATTCAAGGTACCATTCCGACATTTGCCTGGTGAAAGTGAGATAAACTCTGGAAAACCTCAGTTAGGATGGGCAGCACCGAGGTTTGAACCCAGAACCTTGCGAATATCAATCTAACGCTCTACCAACTGAGCTACGGAGGTTCGTGAATATTGTTCGTCCATAGGTAGGCAGCTTGGGCGGGGAGGGGGGTCTGGTCCCGCAAAACGAGACAAAAGGTGTGGCGTTACAGAGGGCAATTGACACCCCGGACTAAAGCTTTACCCATTTACGCTTTACGCAGTGTTGCATGTCAAGATGGTTTATCTCCGGAACGACTTGAGATATGAAATTCGTGTAAACGCAATTATGATCCTTGTGTCTAAAACAAGTATTTAGCCTATGTGATTAATGTTCATTTACATTATTAATAATAACTGTAATTAAACCTTAAGTTTCTAGCTCCCGGTTGGTCTAGTGGATAGAGCGTGTGACTTCTGTAGACGCGATCCCGGATTCGATTCCCCGTGAGGGTGCAACTTTTCGGCGTTCACCCAGCGTCGTGAGTTTCCTCTAGGAGCGGGCAATGGGGAGACGAGTACGTTCGAACCCTGCCGCCGGCCATCCTGACTGAGGTTTTCCAGGGTTTCCCTCAGTTACTCAAGACGAATGAATGCTGGATGGTACCTCGAAAAGGCCGTGGCACTCTGTGCCACGGGAGTCTCTGTATGGGACACTCGATGAGTCACGTAAGATGGACACGTCGATATATCAGAAACGGTTTAAGATATCGACTTCATGTGAACGGCATTATAATCACCATCTTTAGAAAATATACAGAAATTTACGTAAATAATAATGTGATACTTATATTGAAAAAAAAAAAGTTCCGGATTCCATTGCACAATTGCATATTTTCATTGTCTTTATAGTTGTCTTTATAATAACTCGAAATTCCTGATCATTATGTTCATTTTAAGGGACATTATGGTACTCAACATGTGCCCTTTCCCGTCCGTTTTACTTTACGTTATTGGCTATCCCCGCTATCTTGGATTTTTAGGTGAAAACAGAACTTTGAAATCTTAATTAGGAGAGAAATGAGATTAGTACGATTCCCATGTAAATCAATGTGCTAAAATTCCACGATGGCGAGGGTAGCCAATACCTTGTTATTATAGTAGTTTTTAATTCAATTGGTATTATCTGAATGTTTTATGAACTCACAGGGAATTGTGTAAAAAAAAATATATTTTCAATTTTCAAGAGATTTTTTAACGATTTGTTTTTACAAACATTTCTTACTTCATATGAACAGGACCTGGACAAAATAATATTAACACCTGTGCAATCTCACAAAACTTTTATTAATAAGGGGTGTATTGTTCCCCCACCCCCTGGCCCGAAATACAGATTGTATCCTACGTGGGATGGACAAATACATATCATGTACTGTTTTCACGGGAATACGCAGCCATTCCTCGAGCAAAACAGTCTTAAGTTTCGAAAGTATCACTGGACGTAGAAACCGATAACGCACTTTGCCCTCCAAAATACCCAACAAAGGTTTTGGGGACTGAGGACACCAGATGAGACGTTCTACCTCGTGCTCAGCAAACCATGCATCGACGCACCGATCAGTGTGTATAGGGGCGTTCATCAGGAAACGCAGTCTGGACCATGGGACGGAGACGATCGCCCAGAATGCTGCAATAGTGTTGTGCAGTGATCTTCCCACGCAGGACGACCAGTGGCCCAACGCCATGCCACGATATTGCCCCCAAACCATCACGGAGTCCCCTCCATGTTTCACAGTAGGCACTAGGCAATCAACATAAAATGCTTCTGCAGGGGTTCTCCCCACAGGAACACGTCCTGTGGTCTGAAATACTGCTTTTGGGCCACTATGCGCTTTAACGCACGTAGATCCCGGTTGGTTAACTTTGATTTTCGCCCACTGTGCTCCTTGCTACACCAACAAGTGTTGCTGTTTTTGTCACAAAGACTCCAGCGAGGCGAGTTCCTATGATTTAACCTTACTTTCAAACCTTTCTCTATCCTTAAATCTTATATTTAACTTCATTTTTACTTCTTAAGTTGTTAGATA
>JAGDQP010063832.1:0-11662 GCA_022664845.1 Lepisma saccharinum
GCGAAGTTTTATGAAGCATAGTCAGAAGTCATCAGCAAGGAAAAAAAATCACTAAAGCACTCAGAACATGATGTAGTTTCGCGATGTTTTGTAACACGTCATCAGGAGTCTTCAAGAAAGTGAAATGTGACGAAAGTGTCTTCCTTTATTACTTATTTGATGTAGTAATCTGTATCCTTCTCTTCTTTTTGAATTTTTTCTTTTTTCTTTTTCTTTTTAATAACTGCAGAGTTCTAGTTTTGAAGTCAATTTATTGTCATACATGAATTTCCTTCTTGTGATGTCATTACTGATCGGATCGTCATGTAAATGTTAGATCCCATGGTATTTTGCACTGCGTGAATTAGATAAGTTTCTTCTCTTACTAAAAACTTGAATTGCGTACGCTGGAAGGAGTTATCCTAGATTAAAGTAGGATATGGTATGTATTCTATCATATTATATTGTAACGTTTTTTTTTAGAAATAAATCAAATTTTGAGGATGAAAAAGATGTACCAGAACTGATGGACAGTAATTAGAGACGGCAATTATTTTTTCTGAGGAAACTTAATAGTATGTACCCTATTTGATTTTGTGGGTGTGCTAGTAGAGAATGGACAGAGTATGGTAGCGGAATTTTTGCTTTTTGAAGAGCGCTGAAAAGATTTTTTCGTCCTTTATCATATTTTTTTTACATTCGTAGAAGAGATGATTGGCATCTGCTAGAGAATTGTCATTTAAACAATCCCAGTTTGGAGAATCCGTAAGATTAATTTTAAATAGATGAGGATTGGTCATTATATGTTGAGAGCGTAATCCATTGATGAGGACTATTACTTGACGACATGATTTTGATCTGTGAAACCATGGATTGTGTTTTTCTAATTGAATGAGGCTTATTGACTTGAGTAGATAATACAACATGATCATGTACCCAGTTTATGTAATGTTCATGATTTTTTCTTTTTACTCTTTCTAATAAACAGTCCAAAATAGAAGAATTTGGGTAGTATTGAGAATTTTAGTGGCATTTTTGGCGAGTAGATCTGTGTAATTATGATAGTCTGAGAAAGAATGTCCTTTCAAGAAAGTCATATGTACTGTACATCCTTGTTCAACTAGCATGCTCAGAATATATAAAGTGTTGTTCACATGAGGAGAAATATTAAAAAGCTTTTTTTCTTCCGAGTTTAAAGCGTAAATTGCTGCTTGAGAATCAGTTAATATTAAAATGTTTGTGTCAGTTAAGGTTTGAACATTCTTCGCGGCCAGAAATATGCCTTATATCTCAGCTGTAAATACAAAGGCAAAATGTGCTAATCTTATTAATTCCTGGTAGTTATATTTCGGATCATAGATCTGAGGATGAACGAGAACCATCTGAATATATCAATAGGTATTTGTCCCATTTATCATAATATTGATATATCGGTTTCCATTAAAAAAAAACTTTCATGTTCATTGTTAAAAGAGCTTAATTGTTAGAGCTTGGATATCCATAACAACAATGAAGCAATTTCAACAATGAACAAGAAAAAATAAAAAATAGGCACGGAAAGAACTCTTGAATTGGTTATGAACTTTCTTACCTGAAAGTTTGAACTCTCTAGACTTGAATTTGTAGAAGCAACATTGAAATTTCGTACAACGATAAAAATGCATTCGACATATACGGTGATATTGCTGCCATCTTTTGTTGGAGATCTTTGCTTTACATGAACCTTAATTGGTTCCAGGGATTGACTCCCGCTTTGTCCTGTACTCTAAAGGTAACTTTTATTTTAAATATAAAATGATAGGGGGAAAAAAGGAAAGGATTAAATAGTTGCCTTTGTTCTTTTCCAAATCACAGGTGACCAGAGCTGAAACCGAGTCACTTTTGATGACCCAGCCTGACCCGAATATAGGTGACCCGGCTCGAAACCTGACTCGATTGATCCGTTGTTGTCTGGACTGACCCTGTGAGTCGGCCTTGATCCAAATGACCAGATGTTCTTTCCGAGGGTATGAGACTATTTCTATATGTTGTTTCCATTGTTAAGAACTTTTCGCTTCGTTTGTGTTGTGTCGGCCACCCTTTGAAGAAACACTATTCAAACGCAACAGTGTATAATACGGAAAGAAAAATCTTTGTTTTCCGGATCAGGCCGGGTCTCAAGCATAGACCTGGTCACCAGGTCCAAAATGTGACCCGAATGACCCGGTAACCTGTTATAGCTCTGCAGGTGACATTGCCATTCACCGTAGTACAATTTCCTGTAGACTTGAACACATACATCTTTTAATCGCATTGCCTACAACAAATTTATTCGTTCATTGTGAACACAACCAAACCAAATTAATATTGAAATTTACATAAAGTGTATGCTTCCCGTGTCTTTTTACAATAAAGTTAAGTGTGGTTGCCTCGTCATTCTCTTTTAATTAAAAAAAAATGTTGACAACGATATCTCTAAACGTTTTAGTAGACATGAAACTAATTGTAAGACAAAACAATATATTTTTTTAATGACTTAAAACCCGAAGTAAATTTTTTATTATAGAAAATTGACATGAAAGCTTAAAGTTTCATTTCTCTACTATTGTTTGATTTAGGAAAAGAAGAATCTATAGCAGCCTTCTTTTTCGCAATCAAAGTGCATATTTTTTAGGAATAAATTGAATGCACTCAACAGGGGTACTTAAAAAATACATCTTTTGAAAATATGTGAAGGTAGACCGTCAGAACTAACCATCGTTTCATGTTTTAGGTTAATGTTTTTAGCCATTTCTATGTCTTTCAAAAACGTATTTTTGGACAACACACAATGTTCTTATTCCTTCATTTCTAATACCTTTTGTATAACTGCTGGAATCGTTATGCGATTGACAAGAAGATACAAATACTGATTGGAAATACTGTGCGAACGCATTTGCTATTTCTTCAACGTACAAAATCCTTTCCTTCAAATTTAAATATATTTGGCGGAAGATATTTTATTTTTCATATCTAAAACTCCACAGTTCATCTGAATCATTGTTGACATTATTTTCAGAATATAGTTTAAAGGTCTTATAGGTTATTATAATGTATTTCTTAACTTCCTTACGTAATCGAATAAACACTTGATAATAATTTGAGAACATGGTATGATGTGTTTGTCACAACCCTCTTCTTGACCTAGCCTTCTGCGAGATAGGTTCGGAGATGCCACTAATCGTTTAGACTCCTTGTTCTGGAGAAATTTTATATTTTAATATTAAAAGGTTAGACTATATTCTTGGAACGTCTTTATCATGAATTACTTTTTTTTTAAATAAAAAAAATTGACATGTAAGGGTTTGCTTTTTCACTCCTCAATTTGAGAAGTTAACTGCTACATCTTGAGAAAGCTATTTGGAGCTAAAGCGAATTTCATGGTACTCACGAACATATAATCAGAAGAGAGGAAATGTACACCATCTACAGCACCTAGCGAAATCCTTATAAGATTGCGTTAGCTACTTTAAATGTCTCTATTTTAAAATTTTAAATTATTCTAAATGTTGTGTTGGTTTGCCGGTTGTAGTTAAAACTATTTTCCGTTAAAGTGTAAATGTATACTTAGAATTGGTCTTTGATCATCTTTGGCTGAATCAGAGATAGGATAGGAGATGCGATGTATTGAATCGAACTGAATATATTTATGGCTTTTAGGTAATTCTGGCTCAGGTCGGGGAGAAAATGTGGAAAATAGGTCAGTCAGGGTTTAATTTGAAGATATTATCCTGGCATTAGCCTGATGTGACTGAAGAAACACAGTCAGGGTGGCGGCTGCTGGCTTCGAACCCAGGACTTTCCGGATACGAAGCCAAAGTTTTTCGAACTGACGTACAGTCGCTTGGTGTTTCTTCAATTTGAAGCGTCAATCATTAACGGTAAGCTCGTGTTTGTGTCCACCAGTTTCCCTTATCCGATTACATTAAAGGTATAAATGTATCCTCTGTGCGATGTGCACGCGCAGTGAACGGTGCACGAAGAATGTGGAGGTAACGCTCTAAATACTCTCAACAAACGGCACGAAGTGAAGTGGGGTAGTAAGTCCTACACTCGATCGCCTTTACCTCCTAACTCCCAAGATACCCAGAAATACCAAGGATACTCTGGTACTCCATTTAATGTGAGACTGAGTGCACCTTAGAGCGTCAGGCAAGATAACTCTCCAGCGTTCTGGGCTGGCCGGGATTTGAACCCGGGCCGCCCATCGCTAATATTAAATAAAGGATGGAAATGGTATTGCAAATAGTGCCTCCTGGAGGAAGAGTTTTACTTTCATATTCTTATTCTTTTGCATTATATTGGAGAACGGATATTGTCTCTCCTCGCGCCCTCTTTCTCAACCTCGCACTGATCCAACAGTGCAAAATTCACCTCACGTATGACATTTTGGTAATTTTCAACAAGGCTTTAAATAAGAAACTCAGCCCATATGCGGCACCACTCTCTTGACAGCTGAAGCAGATGTTCCCCATAGATGAAGGTTTGGAGAAAAATAATCTTCTGGGTTTTACTAGACAGGGAGGTGTATAATCAATGTATCACCATTCCATCGGCAGGTGAGGCACGGGTTTCCATTCAGATTGCTGACGTGCGTGCAACCTTTCATTTGGAAAGCCCGTAACTAATGGTTCCACGGACTGTCACCAACACCAACCATCTGCACATTTGCCAACATGATTGCTTCCTTCTAGCAGTTTAGACAGTGAACACCAGAGGGCAGCAGCAGCTAGTGACGTTTAATTATTTCCGTGTACGCATAACTACACTTTTTTCCCCTTCAAAATTTAGACCTAAAAACTTTTGATCTATTAGAGAATAACCTGTCAAGCTAAAGAAAAGAATACTTTTGGTGTAATTAAAGGATGTTTTGAACTTTATTAGATGTTCACTCATAAGTGACAAGATTTATTAAAAAGTTATATGGTTCTTAACAATATTCCGTTTGCCAATCTTACCGGATCAAAAGTCTTCTATTTATGTTCACCGGTCACCCCTCTTCCTGTTTAGAGAGCATAACCTTCAGTAAGGTGCTAATTTGGACTAGAAACAGAATCAAACTCATTAAACCAAATGATACTTCCACATCAGTGCAACTTAACATTTGAGACATAATGCTTTGAAATAAGTATTGATTTGTAGAAAATTGACGTTATTAATTCAAATAATGAAAAGTATTTAAGTCTAGAAAATGTAAAATGCTTTTATTCATGTTGGGGAAATAAAATATAAGCTGAACATCATAAAAACGATGTGTCATATACAGAATATCATGCTTAACGTAATAAAAACGAAACAACATTGTCAATTTCTCTAAATTTAGGGTTGCCCCAGAGTAGCGTTACCAGGAGATATATACCCCCAACTGACTAAGTACATCCAGTGAGTAATTTAAGTCCCACCTGATGAGGTGCGATCAGTATGAGCAGTGTTGTCAGATGGAGCGAAATTTCCCGGAAAACGGGAAAATCTGGACCACAAGAAAGGTCAAAGGGGAAAAATAAGAAGTCGGGAAATTTTGTTGAATCTTTTTGGTACTTTTTCTTGTAATTTCGAGAATTTTTTTAAAGAAAACTTAGAATCCAGGGATTTTTTTACAAAAATTGGGATTTTTTTCAGTATTTTGAGGGAAATATTGCAACGGGAACCTGACAACACTGTCTGAGCTCGGGGGCACAACTTCCCGTCCTATCCAACCTCCCCGTTTATCAAACTTTCCCCTATTTATCCTACATGAGTTGATATTTGTCAGGTCTTGAACATTTGTCACATATCACCTTTTTCCATATGCCATTGAATTAAAATAATTCCCAACAGACTTTATAATATATATATTTAATTAAATTCGCCTGAAATAGAAAATACAATACCTACAAAGCTGACGTAATTGAAGGACGTATACAAGGTGCCAACGGAAGAACAAACGGTTGAATTTCTTTTCTCTGTATCTCATGAGATGAAAGAAAACAGTTTGAGATCCCTCACAGCCAAACTTTCTTTCTCCTCCCCATTTCCCGTTCTCCAGGCTATTCTGCATCAGTTTCCAGTTTCTCCCTCAGCTCCAGTTTCTCCAGCTACTTTCTTCCCCCGTCTGTTTCCATTTTACCTTCTTCGTTGTAATGGAAAAGGGCAAGAAAGGGGGCCATTTAGCCAGGCAGATCTATTCCAGCAGACAACGCCACTTTCCTCAAAACAAATGACAAACGAAATGGTGCTGCCCCCTACCCTCCACTCTCTTACACAACTCTCCGGGTTTTGTACTTCGGTTGCAACTGCTCAATGCATTATCTCCATCTACAAACAAACATGGGAAACATACATACATATTTCACACAGTTAAGAAGTTTTCAAAATAAATATTAGAAACTGCGAAGTTAAATTCTTAGCAAAATTAATATTAGTAACTGTAAAATAAAATTAAATGATTAAATTCTACTTATAATTTATATATAGATTTATAACTGTTTAATAATGATAGTCACATAATTTTCAAAATTATTTACAATTTTGTATTATTTTTCCTGGAACATTCTTTAGAGCACGTTTTTACATTATTTTCTTTAGTTCACAATGGTTTGTGGTGTCCTCAAATCTTGCAACGTTAATTTAACAAATTTCCCGACGTCATACAATGATGAAATTTTGCACAGCGACGCAAGTCGGGTGACAATACAACATTCCATTGTTACTTTTATATATTTCTATATATTTGTATATTTTAATATGTATTTTTTAATGAACTTCTTTATCCTAAAATATATACTAGACTGCAATAATACTGGGTTTCACTGGTTGCAAACACTTTAGGATTTGGATCACAAAAGAACACGGAAATAGCTTGAAAAAAATATTTAAAAACTTTTTAAAGACATACTTTTCTTAAGCTATTCGTACCAGAAATTAAAAAAAAAATTGTTTATGCATGACTAAAAAGAAAAGTATGGGCCGCTCTCTCATATAGTCATTTTATAAATTCTTCAATTGGCGCGACCCATGCTTTTCTTTTTAGTCATAAACAAACAAAATTATTTTTTTACTTTTTAGTTCAAATGGTTTAAGAAAAGTATGTCTTTAAACGTTTAATTTTTTTTATCTTTTTGTATTCACAACTTAGGATTTGATGTTGACACGGAGTTCACATTGGGCCATGTTGATAAACATTCTGATGCATTCACATATTGACGCTGTGTTTATCCACCTGTAGTGAAGTTCATGAACATTATGAATGTTTGTGAAAAAAAAATCTTGTTGATAAACGACCAAATGTTAAACACGGCTTTATGAAAATGGACGTTAACGTATATACATTTTCTGAAACACATTGAAGTAATAACGTACATGCAATGTATTTGTGCAGTGTTTTAGGATCAAAATAGAAAAAAAAAGTTTGTAGGAGATTGTACAGATTTATGGATTAATGTAAAGCAACGATCTCCAACAAAAGATTGCAGCACTATCTTCGTATATGTCTAATGTATTCTTAACGTTGCACGAAATTTCGTTACTGCTCCTAACATGTATGCTGCTCCTTGATGTTGCCCAGGATAGAATCCAATGGCGAACGTTTGTTACTGCGGCGATGAACTTTCAAGTTCCATAAGACATAGAGGTAGTTACTTAGCTCCTATAAATATAAGCCTAGAGAGTTCAAACTTTCAGGGAAGAAAGTTCATAACCAATTCAAGAGTTCGATCAATGCCGATTTTTTATTTGCGCTTTCCTTCATTGTTGAAGTCGCTTGAATTTTGTTGTGAATATCAAAATCTATAACAATGAAGCTCTTTCAACAATGAAGGAAAGCAAAAATTAAAAATCCACATCGATCATGCTCTTGAATTGGTTATGTACTTTCTTCTCTGAAAGTTTGAACTCCCTAGGCTTGAATTTGTAGGAGCAGCACTGAAATTTCGTGTAACAGTGAAAATACATTAGACATATACGGAGGTAGTGCTGCCATCTTCTGTTAAAGATCGCTGCTTCACATCAACCTTAAACACTCGCCGAATATAAGAAGGTTACACAAACAAGCGTAATTTTAACTCTTTGTATGTAGCAATTCTGTGAACAGCTAAGTGATAATAGTACAATTACAAATTGATTGAGACAGCATATAGGAATAATTTCTGATTTTTTAAAAGTGTTTATCTATTTCAACTTTAATAGTGCAGTGTACCAGTATATAAAGGGCGTACTTGAAATAACGTCCCAAACTTCGGGACGTGATTATTTACATGGAAAACAAGACAAAACTTCAGCTGAAGAAATTCAAAATTATGCCTACTTTCGCAGATACAGGAACTTAAAGTTACGGCGGCATCGCTATAAGTGACGACATATCCCGACACATAATGATGTAGGTGGTGTTGGCTTTGCAAATCACAGTCGAAGTAGTACCCGATATATAAACACAAACAATTTATGACTGAGGCAGTGCAACATAGACAGGTTCCTTAATATAAGGATGTTGTTGTCAAGGAATTAAATGATTCAATACAGCAAGTGTGTAGTCCATTTCGAAACGAGCCTTCAGTGGTAGAGCGTTGGCGTAGCATTCAGGAGGTCGTGGATTCGATCCCAGCGACCGACCATCCTCACTGACGTTTTTCCGGGTTTTTCCTCAGTCACACTAGGCAAATGCTGGGATGGCACCTTCAAAATAGGCCCTGACCGACACTTTCGCGAATCCTTTTCTCTCTCCTATATCCCGGCCTGAGCCTTAGATGCTTAAGGGCCATAAACAAAGTTCAAAATTCCAAAAGGGCCATTGTCCACAAAAATGTATAATTGATATATTGCCATTTTAAAATTCATTTCATAATTTTCTGAGACATTAGTAACGTTTTATGATTCCATAACATCTCCAAAATCACTTAATTGTCATAAGAAAGTAAGGGACAAACAGAAAAATTAGCAGTATAATTTGTATATACTTTGTCTATCCCAATCCTTTTCCTGGAGAAAAGTAAAAATTTGGTAAACTGAAACTTCTTCCACTATTTCTAAGATATTCATGGCTGCGCATTTTCCCTAACTTTGAAAAATAAGAAGCGTTTTTGTCGATTTCCCAACGTTTATGGCGCTTAGACAAGGAATTGGCGGTTTTGAAAATGGACTACAGAAGTATAGAAATTCTCTCTAAGCTGCATTTGCCAATCATAAACATAGCTTAAATAGGAGTATTGGGTACTACCTCAAATGTAATAGCTAATGCGACACGACTTACGTCATTACTTTCCGATATGTTACGTCATTTGTAACGATACCGACTTAAATTTGAGCAACTGTAGCTCCGAAATCAGGCCTATTTCGAAATTTCTTCAAAGAAACTTCTTTCCTTGTTTTAATGTGAATAATCACCTCCCGAAGTTTACTGCATTATTTCAGGAACATACTGTACAATTATTCTGATTTGTGCATTGAAGAATGACGCGTATATTCTCTTCGTCTTGTTTTCTATTTTCCAACTTTGAAATAACAAGGTAAGTATTATCGCTATTCTCGTGACTTGTTGCACAAAAGTATGCATACACATGTTCATCAACTTTGTGTATTTGCACTTCTGCAGAACATTTCTTTCACATATTGAAAAGTATTGCTGCACAGATTCACCAAACATGTTGAAAATGTTCTGTAGTCTGCACCGTACCTTTGTTTTATTGATTTGGAATCACCCTGAATACTCTGCAACCAACAATACAGCAGTGATTAGCTATTTGCAGAGCTAGCAAGGAACTAGAAATGAAGTTAAGCCTAGTATTTAACCTGTCTTCAAACTTTGTAGAGGACTTTTTATTAGTTTTGATTTAGTTGTCTGTTCGTCCGTTTGCAATGCAGTCCAGCGCCTTTGTGAAAGTAAGTAGAAACGAAACTATCTTATTTCAGAGTTTAAATCAACGCCCTCTATTTGACTGGGCATTTTCAACCTTGAGCAGGTACAACCCTTCTATTTAATATTTTCATACTACGAGAGAGTAGGACCGAAATCTTGAACGGGGAAGTGGTTGACCGGAAGTGATCGAAATCGGTATTTCTGAGTTTGTCTTGTCAAGGCGTTTCTAACGATATAGAATATACGGTGACCATATTTTCTCAATCAAAATACGGGACAGGTCTTAGCGGTATCTAATAGACACCTTTTATTTGAAGTTGGTTTAACCCAAGAACAAGTTTTCACTCAGACTTTAAGTTTAGCTTATTTAGCAGTATTAGAAACTACATCGAATTTGAAGAAAAAAAAAATAGAACTTAGAAATCAGACAGAGCTTGATCACTGAAAATAAAGTTGTTACATGTCATGCGTTTTACAAGGCAAGTTCAATGCCTAAATTGGTATAAGATAATGAAAACTATTATTTTTAAATAACTTCTCTACCAAAATAATTGTATGTTAAATGTCCGTATTAATTTAAATCTCCATTTTTTTAAAATCAAATTCAGCCAGGATTCGAACCAGAGGAGTTATCACAAGCTTACTGGGAGAGGTAGCTGAACGAGGCAACTGACAATGAGCTACACTAGTGGCCTTGTGAGAGAAGTGTTATTAATATACTTTAAACATATTTTCAATGAGAAATCAATGTTTTCATTTTTTATATTTAAAAAAATATCATAAATGGCATGAAGGCAACAGTCCGTCGTATTGCACAGAAGATAACAAGAAAGACTGCTGCAACAATCGAAGTCGCATTATTTCGTGTCTCTTCTCTCTTCGGAGCCACTTTCCGACAAGACTTCGCGGATCGGGACAAAGTGAACCATTTCAGACAAGAGTCAAACCTGCGACCTTGTCATGCCACAAGCCCATCTCATACCACTAGACCACATTCACCTACTGAGGTGACCTCGGAAATAAACCACACTATGTCACTTTTTACAAAAACTCGAGCTCAGTCCATACATTTCTTAATTTGAGCACGCTCTTTTACAATTTTTTGTAACATTGTGTTGTGTTATCAACTGCCAATTCTTCTACAACCTCCAGGAAGAGGATGCTCAAACGTGCAAAACTTTGTACTAAGGTCGAGTTTGCAAGAAAGTAACCTAGTTCAGTTTACCTCCAAGGTACAGAAGTATAATTTGGATTTTTATTCTCCGAAATAAAAAAAAATGTGTTATTCAACAGTCAGTCTCTCAGATATTGACCAGAAGTCTGATAGTTAGCCTTGTTGACTGGAAAGCAGCATTAACAACCAGCCAGACTCGAACCCATGGGTGACCAATCAGTAGGCCATTCAACATTCTGTGACCAGTTTCTTTTCATCATTTCCCACGTCGGCTCTGGTCGAGCAATCACCCGAAAATCAATTATGATATCTCTGATTGCTAATTTGTTACACCTAAGTAGGCTATGATGTTTGCTTTTCTTCACGACTATCTCTCTTGTTACATCTAGGCTTACGAGGAGAAGAATATTCATTTTCCTAGGGAGAGGAATATATAACTTTTAGTGCATCTTTAGAAAATATATATATATTAACATCTTTAGTCTTCAGCATCAAATGCTATGAATCCTTATGCAACCGCTCTGTCCGTCTGTCGACAACTTTCAACCCAGGAACTACAAGACAAGTTCAAACCCGGATAGATCATACTCACTGCAGAGGTGGTTCCGGAGATACGGGCGTCCAAATAGCATGCTCACCGCTGAAGTCTGGCGGTAGTGCAC
>JAGDQP010063833.1:0-11662 GCA_022664845.1 Lepisma saccharinum
TGTTGGAAATAGAAAATACGCCAAGGAAACAAAAGGCGAAGTATAGGCGGCCGAATGAGAGGATTCAAACTCCTAAACAGAGACTAGTGTCTCGAGAGACAGATCTTTTCCAATACATAGATGCAGTACCATATTGTTTTCAGCTAGGTACGCAACATTTGAATTTTCTGACTGAAACTTTCTGCCTGTATCGTCACTAGCAAAAACGCATGATTCAGCGTGCGAATGATTATGTACCTTATATTTAATTCTACTCCATTTATAAATCGTTCTGTATAGTATTCTTGTACTTATTTTCATTTCCATACATCTTGGACGCTGGCACTTTGCCCAATGTAGATAGCTTAAAATAACTTGATTGTTGGAATCCATTATTAAGAAATTGCTAAGCACTGATCTGTTATTCTTGCAGAAAGGTCTGATGCAAGCCTTCCTGTCTCTATTCCTCTTATCATTACTATATTGGTGGTGCACTGTAGCGATTTAGCGTAGTTGATAAAGTATGTCTTGATAACCATGCTTAAAATAAAAGGAAACTCATAGCAAACTACTAGGTAGAAATGAGCACATTTTCTGTAAATACAATAAACTTTTTATAAGAACATTCATCACAAGAGAATTATAACCTTGAATTTTTGTTTTCTCTTATGAAATTGTAGATACTCTCTTTCTTAACGCATTAATCACTTCGTTAAGTTCTCTTTCAAATGTACTAAAAGTTTCTTTTTTTATTAACTGTATAGGTATAGGTGGCACAAAAGTCACCTGCATAAGCTAACACCGTGAAGTCAGAAGAATTCAAGGTCAAACTATCCACCGTTTATATCAAGAAAAGTAATGGACTTAAAGTAGATTACTGCGGAAGATTTTGATGGATACCATTAGGAATATCATGATACCATGATTAATAGTATGCATTTGTATGTGTGATTTTCAATAAATTCCGTATACATTTTGTTATATTATATGGTAGTTTGAATTGGATTACAATATTAACCAATTTAATTATATCTACATTATCATATCGGCCGAAAATATCAAAACAAGCCACCATTACTTGTTCATGGAATGATCGTCAGCGCCTCCCCCAAATCCTACATATCTCATATCAAAGAAAGGATATTGCTGAGGACAATGTATGAATACCAATTGTATGTATTAGAAATTAGATATTACTGATAATAATAAGGAAGTTATTTAGAGTATTACTTATCGCCATTGTGCACGAAATTGTTTCAATCTGTCAAGAAAACTATTTCTCTGACTCTCAAGGAACAATCCCTCAAACAGGTCAAGATTTCCCTAAATTCATTTTTGGCGAAAGTGGTTTCGACCAAACGGGATATCCCCTTTCGCCGTTATCAAGATCTGATAAGAATTTTGAGCCAAATAACTGTAATGTCGTTCGGCGAAAGGGGATTCCGCAAAACGGGACGATACCTTTACCTAGGCCAGCTCAAAACATCGAATGCCAAGTTAACGGAGGAAATAAGTGGAACATGTAAAATGGCATGGAGTTCGTTTGGAAGATTACACTTTATTTTCAAAAGCAAACTAGTAAAGTACCTGAAGCGTAAAGTTTATAATCAATGTGTCTTACCTGTGATGATGTACGGGTGTGAAACTTGGACATTGAATGCACAAATGACTCAAAGATTAAGAGTAACACAAAGAGCGATGGAGAGATGCATGCTAGAGAAAACTGGGAGGGACAGGAAGACAAACGAATGGATTCGCGGACTAATAAAGGTTAAAGATACAATCAAGACTGCTATAGGGGCTATAGCCCCCCTTGACGTCCAGGTATAAAGCGGATAAAATGGCCTTCAATCCTACTTTACACTGGATAAAGTGACACAATTATGGTTTAACCCCCCTTGAACATGTCCTGGATCCTTTCCTTCCTATATTGTTGATAGGAAGTAAAGGATCTCATTTGAGGTAACTTCGACAAAGTACGCTACTGCCTGCTGCCAGACAGACAAATATGCGAGCAACTAGGAAGAGCATTCTTAAGAATCCTGAGCTCACAATAAATAGCGGCGGAATAAACAGCATGGTCATCAATGAACTTCAATTGACAGGCTCAGTAAGAGGTAACGGACAGCAGTCTTCGTTCTGGTAGCCAACCTACCTGCACACTCGGCCTGGCCATACCACCATAAAGCCAGTCATTGAGGATATGATTGAGCACAAATAGCAAGCTGTGCCTGAAGTTATTCGCTGCCACCTCGCCGCCGCCTTGATAGAGCTCAGGGCTCAAGCCCCGCTGCCGTCCGCCAGTTCCCTTTGGATCCCTGGTAAGTGAGATCAATGGTTCGTTTGCTAGCGTATTTTAGAAGTGATGAAGTCTCGTTGCACGAATATCTTGATTAAGACCTTTAATTGTATGGATCAATAAAATACCCTCTTGGTTTTGCACTACTGCATAAAATTTATATATTCCTAGCGTCTACCCGATACCTATGCCTACCACTAGCTACACAACAAGCCCCCAAGGGACTTTCCAAGCATTTGTGGTCCTTTAGGTAAGGATTATCTCAGTCATTCCAGGTAGGAGTTCTTGAAGTCATATATATATAGTACTAGTCAAAAGTCGCTTACCGCCCATTATAAAATAAAAGCGAGTGTAGGTTAGCCGTAATTGGTAATTGCAGGGATACGTTAGGTCTAGGGGGAACTTTTTGGTGCGTGTCAGGTGAACGTCCACCATTTTATTGTCCGCTCGTTCAAAAAGTTTTAGTGGGAAAGGGTCATGTGAAATATTAAACAGGGCTTGAATTTTAAAAGAAACTCTATGGTGTAATCCGATTTAACATAATTTTAATAATTATGAAATTATAATCACATGAAATTCATATTATCTCTTATTTTCAGGTGCTGAACCATGCCTCTATCCAAAGCCGATCGCATCGAGATCGTCAAGATGTGGGGTGGTATAAGTGCCCGTGCTGTAGCTCGTGATTTCAGTGAAAGGTATCCTCAACATACTAAAGTTTCGCACGTTGAAGTGGTACAGTTACTGAACAAGTTCGAAGAGACAGGTACAGTCGAGGATAAGCCACGATCAGTAGACTCAGAACTGCCACTAATAATAGCACAGCTACGGCAGTGCTCGCATCGTTAAGTCTCCATAGCGCAGCACACTCCGATTATCACTGCAATGCCAGGGCAGCAAAACCTCCATTTGCTGGATGTTAAGACGCATAAGGGTCATCCATAGAAGCTTCAGCTGCTGCAACATCTTTTTGAGGATGGCCCAGATTGGAGAGTGCAATTATGTGAGTGGGTAGTGGAACAATTTCGGTAGAACCCCAACTTTGAAATGCAAATTTTACACAAATTTTATAAAGCATATTTTATGATACAGGGGACTTAAAGAAACAAAATCTAAGCTTCTGGTCTCCAGATAACCCGAAGTGGACCGATCCTTGAAAATGGTAGTTGCAGTAAAGATTATGTTGTGGTAGAGATCTGGGAGACACTGGTCATTTTGTTATCCTTGGCACCTTAACTACAGACAGTTACTGGGACATGTTAGAACAACTCATTCTTCCCCTCAGTGTCTACCCCGGTTGGCTGCTTTCCCTTGTTTTACCAACAATGGGGCGCCGTCTCGTAATGGACTGCAGGTTCGTCAGTATCTCGATGAACAATTTCCTGGTCGATGAATTGGTCGACGTGGAACAGTGGGATGGGCTACTAGATAACCTGATTTGTCAACATTGGACTTCCACCTTTGGGGTCACCTAAAGGCATGGTATATGGCGAAAAAATGAGGGATCTGGATCATTTGAACCAACGGATACGTGATGCCTGTTCACAAATCACACCTGAGACATTGCTTCGTGTTCATACAGCTTTCGAGACACATCTGCAAACATACATAGAGCAACACGGCCAGCACATTGAACACATTTTGTAAGAGATAATATGAGTTTCATGCGATTATAAATTCATAATTAATAACGTTATGTTAAATCTGATTGAGTTTCTCTTAAAATTCTAGCCCTGTTTGATATTTCACGTCACCAATTTGAACGCTTTGAGCGAGATTCAAAACGGCGGACAACAAGTTGGCGGTCGTTCACCAGACGCGCACCAAAAGTTTCCCCCTAGGCCTAACTTAGCCCTACAATTATCAATTACGGGCCTCTCCCCGAAGGGAGGAGTTGATCTACTGTTCCCACGCTGACCAGGCGGGTTGGGATAGGATATATATAAAACATACATAATTTATAGCCATATTCAATCCACTACTAGATAAGGTCTCTCCCAGAGGTAGGAGGTGATCTACGCTTCAACTCTGACCAGACGTACTGGTAGAGGAGGGCCGAAGCTCTCAACTGTGATCGCCACTGTCTTTAATTCACTGTAGCTCCGCAATTGTTCTCACGATACTGGATCAACGAGGAAATGTTGAGCCCCCACCCGGAATCGAACCTGGGCTCCGCTCGCACTGAAATCGAGTGCGCTACCGAGTAGGCTACTAAGGAGACTGATATGTATAAAGTAGCTGCTAGTAGAATTTTTATGTTTCTATTTACTATTACCATAAAAAATAATGCTTGAGAACTACCATTTGGTGGGTTTTGGCAGAATCTGGCAGGTTTTGGACTCTGATCTCGGAGCACTTCTGCGGAGAGAGACAATTATGAGGTCACAATATTGTCGCTAGCAAAAAGAATCCTAGAATCAACAATGCCTTAAAAGTTTACCATGTTGCGACAGTTTGACGCAATAAATGTTATCATTGCGTATTAAGAACAAAATAAAATACTTAACCTGACTTTTCTGACCTATGTCTATGAATTTTATGTAATATTTAAAGTGTTTATTGTTTTCATCACCTAAAAGGAAGGAAAATCTCTAGTCACAAAAACAGAGCTTTTTTTGAAAACATGATTTTTTTAAAAATAACAATTAAAAATAACTTATTTAAATATAAATAAAATATAACTTCTTTAAACATAAAAAAAACTTTAGATGAACTAATATCGAACAAGGGACCACTGTATTACAACTCAAATGCCATATCCATTACTTGACACTGCCAACTATCAGTCTGTGTTTTCCGAGAGCCCTTTATAGCAATTCAGCAAACGCTTAACATACGCCACTAATTACGTGGTATTCACAAGCCATGATTGTCCTCCCCGCAGACAATCTTCCGCCCTTTTGTTCCATTCTGCCAGCAGTTTTGTTTGTTTAGAAAAAGGAAATATGGCGATTTACTCTTAGCAAGCTTCAGAGAAAAGTAGCAGTTAAGCCAGTAGCTACTTGTTTTTTATCGTTTGTAACAGTGATTGCAATTTATCCGGTGTAGCAGTGAAATAATAGCTGCTACGCTATTTTTGCCCATCTCTATTTCGCACCTGTTTTACAGGCTTTACTAACAGTTTCTTGCTTTCTTTGTGTATTGCACAGATGCGCCATTGTTATCTTCAGATATCAAATCTGACAAAAAGTACATTTTCAATTTTTTGGCGTTTATTCACTTCTTCAACTGCCGATTTAATTTCAAGGCTATGACATTGTACCATGCAATTGCAAATGCTGTGTCTATACATTGTTATGTTCATCAAGTGGATCTATTTATGAGGAAAGCTGCTCCTATAAATAAAATGTAATCATTAATTTTCTCAAATTTGCTAGGCGTGTGTACTTTTTTTCTGGTAGTTCCCAGTGAGTCGCAGTTTTGCAGTCATTCGTTAAGAAATGGTTACCCCGAGCTACTATTGTTCGTTAGAACTTCTTCTCGAGCAGCGTAAATATTATCTTTCAAAATAAAAAGGATATTATTCAATGCATGAATAAGATAGTGAAAGTGGAGGAAGAGAAAAATTCAAACACAATCCATCGGACTAAAGTACTGAAGAAAACACTTGTTAGAAGCCATTTTAATTTCTGGCTGTCTTTTTTTTTTTTAGTAAAATAATGCATCCTGTGGAAAGTTTCTTTAATCAATTTCAAAATCTAGCAATTGATCCTTCCTTGGCTCAAAAGACTATTCTCCACTTTGAAACAAATATTATACATATAAAAAGACCAGCTTGATTATTCGAGGGAAACAACAAACAATACAAACACGGCATAATAAGGAGAAAGGAGATAGAATGGAATGGATAAGGGAAGCAAAGAGATTATGCGATGTGATTACTTGCGAAGCTAAATTCCGCTTTACGTTCACATTTCATGTTACGGTAGCCACGCTGTTTACTTCAAAGAAATTTCCGAGTTACTTTTGGAATCTTCCAAACCAAACTGTGCAGAAATTATGTTCATTTTACACATTTCTTGACAAAGGAAAGCTCTTTCCTCACGTACTCTCTTCAATGTCAGGTTCTGTGAACTTGTTAGACCTTATGGTTCAAAATAGCTTAGAAAACGTTTAGTGAATCTTCAAAGCTTCTAAAACTGATATTAACAATACTAATAGGAGTCACAAAAATTTCTAGACACGAAAAATTGTGATAAACTATCAAATTCTATCCTCAATATTCTAGCTACGACATTTTTCTAAGTTTTAGCAAAATCTTAACTAATTTACTAACGCCCCTTTATTTAAAAACCTGTTCACCTCTTCTTTTGTCTATATGTTACATAATTACATTCTACGTTGATTTATTGTCTGATTTGCTACCCAAGCCTCTCACATATAGAGGAAGTCCAGGCCCGCAGCCAAGGGGGTTGAGTCGTTGTAAATAGTCTTTGCCCAACACAAACAATTAATTTTATGTAGCCTATCTTTCGTAAAGCCAAGCCCTTCTATCTACATTTTTCTTTGCCCTTACTCTTTGTGTTTGGCGGCGATCCTGAGTGCAATACTCAGTGGAGACAACAACCAGCCGCCACTGGTCTAACTTAAATTACTCTTCATCAAACCAGTGTTTCATTTCTTATCGTTTCTTCCCACCTATGCCTAATCATTTGCTTCTAATTTCAGTCATTTTCATCCTTTGCTTTCCCTTCTCGTGTTTCACAACTTTGCGGTGCATCGGAAAAGTAAACGTTCAGTCTTTTACAGTGATAGATGAACATGCAAACAGAGTTTCGAATTCGAATTTGGTCTTATAGGAGTCAAAACAAACTGGACTTGTAATTACCAACGATCCACGTGGAAGTTAGTTTAGCGGAAACAAACTCACTTTGTTACAAGTTACAACCGGGTCGCCATTACAAGATGTGACTTCCGCTGTGACATATACCGATAATGAATGGAATCTTATGTGCATCGTGTCCGTTAGAACCTTCTTTATTTCTCGTTTGCAAGTAGCTAAAGAAAATGGTGTTTGCTTTGGTCGTCAGAAAAGGAAGTTGCCGCGTAAATAATATGTTGATATAGTTTCCTTTCTTTAACTGACGAACTATCGTCACGTATCTTTCGCATATGAGGTCAGTGTGTAGGTCATGGGAAGAGCAAAACCGAAACTTTCCCATCGACTGGTGAACATACAAACAAACGTATTGATAAAGAGAAGTTGAAATCTTGTTATGAGCAGCTATGAAAGATGTGTTGTTTAAGGTAAACGCATATTTAGAACAGATAAGCAGTCACTTCCACTGAAAACTGAACAAATAATTCCAGAATGGAGGGTATTTCACCACAGTTCTAGAAATAGTTTGAAAGCATAGCATTACATAACACCAAATTTTGAGTTGGAAGCCAATCGCAATTTTTTTTTGTAAATAAACCAATGTTTTAAAATATATTATCCACAAAAATGCATATGTATAATACACTCCGATATAATCCGTTAAAAGGAAAATGAACTTCGTGCCTGAGGACTCAACGCTCCTCGCCAAAACTCTTCTGGGGCAGATATGGGTAATGTGGAAGCCAGGATCTTATTGTAAGTGCTAGCCCCTAATTCAAGTGCTGTAACTGACGAAAATAGTTGGAAATTTTAATGGATATTGCCGATAGTAAGAGTTGAAACTCCGTGTCTTCCTAGTTCTTTTCACACATCTACGGTCGTAGCTCCTCAAGGCCGGAGGCTGGTTAAGATTTATTATTTTAATAATAATAATAATTACTTACTTACTCTATGGCTTACGGAACTTGCAAGCTCATTGCCGTAGTAGCAATTGTTCGCCATCGGGATCTATCCTCGGCAAGGTCAAGCCAATTTTCGTCACAAACATCTACTTCTCGAAGATCCCTTCTAATATTGTACTCCCAACGTCGTCTCGGTCTTCTCAACGGTCTCTTTCCCTCCGGCTTTCCACCCAAGATGGAATATAATCGTTCTTTTCTTCCCAATCGAGCTACATGGCTTGCACATCTTAGTCGTCGTGATTTCATTATTTTTACAACATCGGGTGAATCGTATATTTCATGAAGTTCTTCATTATGCACTGTTCTCCATTATTCAGTCATTTCGTCCCGTTTCGGTTCGTATATCTTTCTCAAAACCTTATTTCCAAATACTCGCAATTTATGTTCATCTCCTAGGGTCGTACTCCAACTTTCACAACCGTAAAGTATTACCGGCAGAATAACCGTTCTCTATATTTTCAATTTCAACTTCCTTGATATTAATCGCGAAGTTATCAGTTTCTGGACTGCATACAAACATGAATTGCCCGATATTAAGCAACTTTTTATTTCTTCCGTTAGCTCGCTTTTGCTTCTTATAAATGGTCCTAAGTATTTAAATTTGTTTACTTTCCCAATGTTCTTATTCTTAATTGTTATGCATCCATTTCCGTCATTCCCTGTGTTTCGGCTTCTTATCATGTATCTTGTTTGCTCTATTTTTAACTGCAGACCTATCGCATCTACACGCTTCTACTAACCCAGTGAAGAAAATACGCCTAAACCAGGACGGTCCAATTTTTGTCGCCATCGGGGGTGTGACAGTCGGAAAAAGTCGCATTTATAAGCGGTCCACCGGTGGCCCGATGGCAAATGGGCACGTTAAGCAAAAAATCCTGTTGTCAAAGTGGACTAAAGAACGAAGCTAGGAGTGAGCTAACTATCTTAAACTGATCCTTGCAGTGTACCAATTACTTCAGTACATATAATGAAAATAGTGGAAAGGAGAATGGGAAAGTTTTTCTTGTCTCCCTTGTCCCGACTATGGGGTTGGGATTTGGTCGGAACTGAGGAAAATGCCGACCATGTCCTAACAAGGCAGGAATATGGCCGCAAGAATAGTCGAGAAGAAGGTATTCTATCTGAGACAGCCAGCAGAAAAACAATTGTAATTAAAATCAGTGATAGTCACGATACATCTACAATAGTCATTAATATCTTCATTATAGAGATTAAACTATCAATTTTAAATGTCAGTTAGAATCGTCGGGCTTCACTCGGCACTTGTTTGGAACCCGACTCTACACGACGGTTGAAATGTGGGCGGCAGCATTTGTATGGGCCGAATTCTGGCCGAGGGCTGTAACTCTCTAATATTAAAATATGCTTATTACATTAAAACATATTTATCTCTTAATTTTATTCGTCTTTTTACATCAATCTGTAGTGAAAAATATAAAAAAATACAGAGCAAGCAAATACAATGAAATTAACTACATTTTACGTGTTCTCGTTTGCATATTGAAAACATTGAATTTTAAACTATATTTCAATGAACACTTAATTTCGTTAATAGGGCGTTAATCTATGACATAGATTTCGCTTTATGTGTGTTTTCTAAAACTACATTTTACACTTATTGAGAAATACAAATTTAATAGTGCAGCGATGATCAACGTGTTAAAGAAGAAAAACTGCACATAAGAAAGGAAAAACAAAAGTACCCTTTATTTTTATTTATATATGATGGTGAACAACGCGTAGCAACTCCATTATAAGTTGCCTGTTAGTGCAGATACCGTAAAAGAGTATCAATCTCACAACGTGGATGCATGGATGATTGGATAAGATGACGAACTACCAACGAGAAATGCAGAACGTTCCTGCGTTCGAAACCCACAACAGCCACTGGGATTATTTACTGTTGAAAGACTAACACCGTAAATCATGATGAGAGCAACGAATAAAATGCAACTAATTGTGTGTATACCAATAAACAGCATTCATACTTTGCTTGGGCTAACTAAACACGTTTCTTGTAGCCATATGCGGACCGACGGCGGCAAACGTCTAGTGCCCGACTAACGCCCGACTGTGACTGTCGGGAAATCGTCGAGCCGACGCCGGCCAAAATAAGCGGTTTTTTTTATGGAATTTTTCTGCCTTTGGTGTTGTCGGCCCGACGATCGGGTACCGAGTGCGGCCCGACCCTAACCGTCGTCGGCCCAGCGGAGGCCGACCCTGTTTTATCCATTGGGAAGATATATGTGTTGCTTTGTAGTACATCTATATGTTCCCCTATTAAATTTACATCATCCACGTACACGAACAGTTGATTCAAGCCATTCAACGTAAGTCTCTTTTTACCCTCTTTTATTTTTAACATCACATATTCTAAAGCAAAGTTAAACAGTAGTGGTGACAAGGCATAACCTTCTTTAAATCCGTTGCGAATGTTGAAACTATCTGACATATTATTACTACCCGTACTCTGCTTATGGAGTCGCTGAGATACATCCTCATGAGTATAACAAGTTTCTTCGGAATTCCAAATTGTACCAGGATACTGCATAGCTTTTCCCTTTTAATAGACTCATAAGCATTCTTAAAATCAATGAATAGTTGCTGAACAGTAATATTGTATTTTCATTTCTTCTCCAAAAGTTGTCTCAAGGTGAAAATGTAGATCCAACGTGGATCTATTTCTTCTAAATCCACATTGGTGATGTCTAATTATTTCATCTGCGTATACACTTAGTTAATAATAATAATAATAATAATAATAATAATAATAATAATAATAATAATAATAATAATAATAATAATAATAATAATAATAATAATAATAATAATAATAATAATAAAGATAAGTTGCAGGTCCATGGTCCTGCCTTCCTGTAATTTTTCAAAATATGTTGATCCTTTATAGTTTATTTTTATTTCTTGGTTAGTTATTTTTCTGACCAAAAATACAGAACATCTTCGTTCGGTCATAATTTAAGACATTAAATGTGTAAGCATGTCTAAAAATCTCGAAATATTTTATCAATTGGTACAGTCAAAGTATGGGATAAACCACAAATATTCAAAATATAGAAGCAATGCATTTTTAAAGGCATAACAGAAATATAAATTGATAACTAGAAACTAGAGAGAAGATATAGGGCAAGATACAATATTTTTGTAGCAGGGACAGAAAATATTTTTGCAGCTGTCATGACGGTAAAAAATCACAACTGACTCCTTTCTACTTGATATTTTAGTGTGTTTTCCAGTTAACACACTAAATATATTCAACCTCATGAGGTTGGCACTAAAGAAAAATAAACCACAGACTCACACATTGTCAACGCTTGATTGTAATGCCAAACTTACAACGTAAAGGAAAGTGCACGTGAAAATAAGAGCTGAGCTAAGACGTCATGATGAGAGAAAGCGAGAGCTGAAGTTCTAACTTAAAGGTGAGTTGAGGGAGAGTGACTGAGAAGCGAAATTGTGAAGGTGAGAATAAAAGATTCAAATTCAAGGTCAGAGTTAGTGAGGGTTAGGCGTAAGGTTGCTGGCAAAATTGAAAACTGAGGCTGTGAGCCAGTGAAATCTGATGAAAATGAACACAGTTGGAAT
>JAGDQP010063834.1:0-11662 GCA_022664845.1 Lepisma saccharinum
GAAGGAAGGAAGGAAAAATTTGACGTTTGAAATGATGAAGTTCCGAGCGACATATCTTGGTTTCTTTATATGGAACAAGCTAATGACTAGGGCTTCGAGAACGGACCTGTATAAAAGTTTTGACATGGGCGGGGTAAATCTGAAGAATATTCAAATTCAAGCAACCTCTTTGTTAGCTTATCGTTTTATAAGACTAATGGTTGATTATAATGAAAATGTATCATATGATGCCTATTTAGAGTTGAGTAATAGGTTCCGAAGCGTGCGGAGCTCGTGCTACTTGATGCAGCAAATGTGTTAAGAAAGACTGACAGCAAGCTAATAAAGTACAAATAAATAAAGTTTAATAATCTCATAAAGTCCTAAACCGAATTCAAAGTCTTTTCATAAGACCTTTTTAAGACCAACTCACCAAGGACATTTTTAGGGCCACTGGGCTCTATCCGGTATCTGCCTTGTCGCTAACTGGGCCATGTTGGAACCCCCTGGATCCTTCTCCACCCCCTTCCAATGTAGCTAGTGTTGCTACTATAACTACCACTCCCAATGCCAATGATATGCATCTAAGTCAAAAGAATTCCAAAAATTCAAAGGCAATCAGTCGCAACTCCGACAAACGCCAAAGAAAAGGTACTGCTTTTTCTGCGACTCGCCCCATCTTTAAGACAGATACTTTTAATTTCCGCACCTGCAATCCAGACCGTCATGTCATCCCAAACACCAACCTAGTTAGGAAAACCAAATCTCTACTCAATCCTTGTCTCTCCACCACAAATAACAGTGACCAAGATGAATATTCAACTGATAATCAGGAAGAAGAACCAATGCAAGGTACTTATGACATTAATTCTGAAGAACAATTTCCAGACGTAAACTGTGCAAATGGCAAACAATCATCTACTCCACAACAACGCATCAACCCTAACACCATTTCATCTAGTGAATCGGATAATGACATGGAAGTTGAAGGATGGACCAAACCTCGTCACTCTGCCAAAGTACGTAAGGTTCAAAACTATGCAGCACAATTAGCCATTAGAAATCGCTACCAACCATTGACCAATGAAGGAGACAATGCTACACCAAAAACTAAAGTTACTTTCGTTAAACCACCACCTCTATACATATATGGTATACAGAACAAATTTCAGTTCACAAAGACACTGTCAGCAATCTGTCAGGAAAAGCCAACAATTACAAATGCTAAAGACTATGTCAGATTTCAAGCTAAAACTCGTGCAAATTACGATAAATTACTGGCCTATAGTAAACAGCAAAACTATCAACATTTCACCGAACTCTCTAAACAAGAAAGCCCATTCAAAGCCGTTCTTCGAAAATTTCCCGTGGATACACCCCCGCAGGGTATTTTACAGGACTTACAAGATCAAGGCTATCCAGCTACAGAAGTAACGCAAATGTTCGGAAAAGACAAACAAATCAAAGAACGCATACCTTATCCACTATTTCTCGTATCTCTACCTAAAAGCATAGATAATAAAGTAATTTATGAACTCCATTATCTATTGAGTTATCGTGTTCAAGTAGAATCATATCGTCCTCCGGAAATCCTTCAATGTTATTTATGCCAAAGACTAGGTCATTCCAAGAAAATTTGTTTTTGTGATCCTGTCTGTGTCAAATGTGATGGTGCGCACGTCACCATAGAATGCAAAAAGCTACCTGACACTCCTGCACATTGTACCAATTGCGGTGGAGATCACCCAGCTAATTATAGAGAATGTGAAACCTTCAAAAAAGTCTTTGAACAACGTCGTTCACAACGAGACAAAATGTCAACTACTGCAAATCCAGCATCTTCAAAATCAAGTAACGATAAAACAACTGTCTCCGCTACTGCCAAAATTACACAAAAACAATCTCTTCTTACTGCTAATGATAAAACTTCTGCTTCGTCCAATAAAAAACAACTCCTCTGCTACTAAGGAACAGGCTCCTATCTCCAAGACTACAATACAACAGTCCTTTTCTGCAAAGACTTCCGATCAACAGCATACAACTTTAACTGACAAAACAGATATTGCTGGCTTCTCATTATCCAACCTCTCAGAATTTTTCACAACTGTGCAGACAATCTACAATCAATTCAAACGACTCTTCCAAGGATTAAACATAATGAAAATACTCACTCGAGTGCAGCAAGGACTATCCACATTAACACCAGATTCTGGTTTACCCACCACTCTTTCCACAGTTGTCCAAATTATTGTTTCAGTCATTGATGATGGCACAGAATAAACCACAATCAGCACGTCACTTGCGTATTGCCTTCTTTAATGCCGATGGGGTTTCTTCACTAAAACATCTTATCCAATACTTCCTACTAGAACAGCATATAGATATTCTTTTACTCAACGAGAGTCATCTTGAACCATACCAACGCTGAAAAATACGCAATTATTTCATCATTCGCACGATCGTCCTGGTCTCAAAGGAGGCACTGCTATTATTCACAAAGATTATTCCTGCTTTACAATCCATTGAAGCCACTGGTGTCAAACTCCATACACCTGACTCTGACATTATTTTCATAGCTGCCTACGAATCACCTAGCATTCCATTAAATATTGATGACATTCGCCATTTAAGTGCATTAGGACCTAGAATCTTTATTGCTGGTGATCTCAACTCCAAGAATTCGTATTGGAATTCCCGCATCGCCAATCAAGCTGGCAAAACATTATACCATGCTCTACCACGACTAGACGTCACACCAATTGCAAGTACTGAGCCAACTTACTTTCCCAAAAATGGAGGCAGGCCTGACGTACTTGACATGACTCTATTGAAAAGCACTGCAGTTACTGATGGCCCTCATGCCATCTCAGCTTTAGATTCTGATCACACCCCGGTTATTATGGAAATTTATCAGCTTCACTCTATAGTAAATCGTCAACTACCGCCTGTTTACACTACCGACTGGGACCGTTATAGTCAACTTGTAGCTCAAACCACTGACACCAGAATTCCACTTCACTCTCCGGACGATATTCAAAAAGCAGTCGACACTATCACTACTACAATCAAATCATCTTTACATGTTACTACTACTTCCACTCGTCAGCCATCTACCATAAATCAACTTACTCCTGAACAACTAAGGACGCATGCTCTAATTGCATTAAAAAGATGGATGCGTAAGAAATGGCAAACTACCAAATATCCACAGTACAAAACCCTTTGGAATTTTCTATTACGTCGAGCCAAACTACGTCTTCAGCGAGTTGCAACAAAAACCTGGTCAATTAAATTACAGCAACTTACAGAACCGAATTACGAATTTTGGACTTTTGCTAAATCGTTCACTAAAACAAATCCTAAAACGATCAACCGACCATTACATGGCTTTCATGGTCTTGTCTATACTTCTCGTAAAAAAGCCGAAGTCCTTGCTGAACATCTAGAAACATAATGTATGGTAAATTCTTAACCTTATGACGAAGACACTATAACTACAGTTCATCGCTAGTTACTTTCACACTTTTTTGACCATCCTTTTGATCCAGCTACCCTCATCACTCCACGTGAAGTGCAATCTGTTATCAAGAAATTACATAACCGTCGAGCTTCTGGACCTGACAAGATTTCTTCTTTAGCCTTAAAACGTCTACCACGTAAAATGCTTGTGTTGATCACCAGATTATTCAACGCCATTCTTCAATACAGTTACTTCCCTCCTCAATGGAAGATTGCTAAAGTTGCAACAATACCCAAATCTGGTAAGGACTTATTATATCCGCAGAATTACCGTCCATCAGTTTACTTTCTACACTCAGTAAAGTATTCGAAAGACTAATTCATGCACGTCTCACCAAATATGTACAAGACCAAAATTTAATTCCTAATCATCAATTTGGATTCCGTTCGCAACATGACACCACTGCACAACTTGTTCGAGTTGTGGAAGAAATCACACTACAATTTAACAACCGTGGGCATACTATTGGCATCTTCTTGGACACCTCGAAAGCCTTTGATTGGGTCTGTCATAAAGTACTTCTATACAAGCTTAGCAACATGGGTTTCCATCATCAATATCTCCGTCTTCTGCAATCTTACTTACAAAATCGCAGCTTCTACGTTCATTATCAAGGATATGACTCTACTATTCATCCAATCACTGCCGGACTACCACAAGAATCAGTCTTAGCACCACTTCTTTTTAACTTATACACTTCTGATATTCCCACTCATCTACATACCAAATTAGCAACTTTTGCTGATGATACAGCCATTTTTGCCTCTTCACGCAATCTTCGTTATTCTCATCTGTACGCACAACGACATCTTGCTTCCATAGAAGACTCGACCATCAAATGGAGGATGAAACTTAACAAGGAAAAAACAACAGTTGTCCACTTTTTCAAACGTCACACAGGTCTCCTACAACCTCTCATACTTTTTGGTACGCAACTCCAGTATAGTCCACAAGCATATTATCTTGGAGTAGACCTGGATAGGGCCTTACTCTTTCAACAACATCTGAAATCTGTTGCCAGTAGAGCTGTCTCTCGCCTCCTAGCACTCTACTCTCTACTTCGCTGTCGAGAACTCACCCTTCAAGCAAAAGTGAACATATATAAAATGATGATCCACTCCATCCTTACATATGCTCCATGAGCAACATGCAGCACCATATCATTATGTACAACTCCAACGTGAACAAAACAGAGCAGCCAGGATGATCACTGGACATAGCAGAGATACTCACATTATGCAACTCCACGAAGATCTGTCTCTCCCAATGCTCACTGACGTCATTGACTTTCAATGCCGCTCATTCTGGAATCGTATGATCCATTCTCCTCATCCTACCTTGCACTCCATAGGTACTGCTCACCCCAACCGATATACTCACCGCATGCCACACCTTAGATAACAACCCTACATACGATACAGATCACCTGTCTTCACTTCATGATCAAACATCTAAACTTCAATTCACATCACAAATTTTATTGGAGGAAATTAAACCATCTTAGCCTCACTGAACTCACATTTAACAACTTAGCCTCGTTGAACAACATCTTCCTTCCTCCTTGCCTCGTCACATCAAAATGCTTTCACCTCAAATTCGGTTTTCACGGACTGCCTTAGGGATGCGACAGTTGCTCCCTAATCAATACATTTACAAAAACTTTTATCACGTCATTACAATCAAATGGAAGTCATGAGCTTTCAGCTCGACACTTCATTCAATAAACGCCATTACTCTGACTGACTGACTGACTGATGCCTATTTAATCGCCATTACCAAAACAGGTGATGTTACACCATTTGATATTAAAGATATTCAAGGTCCTTTAAAGATTCTCTCGGATATTAGAATTTGCATATGCGGTGATAGGGCATATACCAATATTCAGTTAAGTTATTTTATAAACACTTTATAGCGAAAGTGGGAGAGCAACTTAGCCGTACTCCGTAGACTCGTGAAGAGAAATGGCCTATAATATGTCAGAATTTGGCCTCTCTCAAATATAATTCTATACTACATCCCATTAAGTTTATACAATGTTATAATTTGGACCCAGTTGGTTCAAATTAAAAAAAATAAAGGTATGAGCGACGAAGATAGCTGTAAAAAGTGTGGGAAAAGAGAGGACTTGTATCACAAGGTTGTGGAATGTGGACAAAAGGAACCTATATGGGAAAAATGTAAAATATTATATTGGCGAATAACTCGGTGTCATTTTAGAGATTTAAATTTAAATGACACATATAGTCAACTTGCATACCGGGTTTTCCCTCCAGCACATTCTAAATGTGTGATGTGGCTATTTGCTATTACAATGTTTATATTAAAAAACAAACCAGAAATATATATTGCTGACTAGTACACGCCAGAAGTGTTTCTTTTTTCACTTCTTAAACATACCACGAGAGAGACGCGAAGCTGAGTACGCGCAATATTATAAAGTGTTATATTGAGTTTTGTTCCTCGTACGCGAGGGGAATTGAATTATGTCTGGTATATAAAATACTTTGAATTTAGACAATAAGTAAATAATTGCAAATGTTAAGATATATGACAGTTAGTGTCTTGTAGGAGATAGTAATAAAAAAAAAGACGTGAGCTACCCGTGTTCAAATCTCGCTGCAGCCGTAACTTTTTTTCTCCCAGTACCGAAACATCAACATCGTGTGTTATACTGATTTAACACAAAAAGTGGTAGTCACGCTGGTACACCGCATTGTGGTGAATTAACACAGCTATTTTTTGCAGTGTAGTGCGACATTGCACCCATATTTCGGACCGGTACTGAAGTTTTAGAGGAAAAGGTAAGAAAATAATCAACACCTGTTCATATAAAAATGACTTGTACATTAACTCTAAAAAAAAAAAAATAGCGTAAAGTGGTGTCACGCTCAACTAAATAATCATAAAAGTTAATTAAAACAGTTTTCAACATCTAACGTAATGGGAAATATTTTAAACATAAATTAAATAACAACATTTTAAACATAAATATCTCATTTTCTTAATTACACTATCACAAGCTACAGTACCATAAAATGAAGTTTTCCAACACGGTGTTCTTTTTTCTAACTAGTATCTGCCATAAATTAATTAGAGTAAAAAAAACAACAACACCAACTCAGAAACGAAACTCGATTTCAGGTTTATTTGCTAGTTTTTAAGGAATAGAAAAGAGTTATACGGAATAAAATGCGAGTTCGTGTTAGTCATAATATATCTGTAATTTCTATTGTATATCAGATCGATTATCGGAAAGAACATACAGATAATTAATTGTTGCTGGTTTTCGGGAAAGAACTGAGTTGCATACAAAAGCAAGGATCCCTTCCTACTAGCCTCCCTTCCTCCTTTTCCTTGAAATAATATTTCCTATAGCTTTTTAAAAAAATAGAAAGTCTGTTATAAAGAAAACGCAGGTTGTGTGCAGTTCCACAAGTTGATTTATTTTTATTCCCCAAGATCTTGGAAAAGGAAGGGGAAAGTACATGCTGCAAAAGGTCGTGACCTTTTGCTAAATGACAACCACCTGATTTTATTCTGCAGTTCAATCTGATTAGCCGTATAGGTTTTATTATCACCCTTGCAACTACTTGCCATGCTGTTCTGGGTTCCGTGCTCCATGTGATTCTTTTTTCACGGAATGAGTAACGACCAAAAGAGGCTATCAACAGCACATCCATCAACACTGATAGGGAGGTGCTGATCAGAACAAATCCAGTGTTTCCACCTTCAATCAACTTGGTTGGATGTTATGAGAGCCAATAATAATAATAATAATAATAATAATGTAATCATGTTCTTTTGCAATGATATGAAAATGATTTAGATGTGCCTCATGAAATACGCAAGGGAATACTAAGGTTAACATAATTTTATATACAAGGTTTACAACAGAAATTGTATATTAATAACATAGAAATATCAGGAAAACAAGGTAAGTAAGTAGTAAACACAACTACAGAGAAAATAGTTATCGTAGAAACCGATAATGAAGACTATAAAGTTAATAAAGTAAAATCAAAATTTTCATTGTCTCACTCTAGTTAGAAACACTTCTTTTTACTTGTTTAATAGTCTAAAACGTTTTGAAAGATGACTAATAAGATGAAATTTGGAATTAGAAAAAAAAAATATTCCTAATTTTTCAGGGCAGTAATGGACAGCTATTCCTCAGACAAAATATTTAAATGCACAAAATAAGAAATGATCGCTATGGCAAAATGTCTTGGATGATGCACTTACTCGCATAGTGGATTGTAAATCGAAACACAGTCTCAAATAACACATTTCTCAGAGTATCAAACAAAGTTTAAAAAAACATTCACCTAACCATTTCATGCAAGGGCAATAATATACAGTTGGTGATTAAAATAATCTACATCCTTGCATTATTTGTAATTTTCTTATTAGTCAACAAAAGATAACATTGAGCACCACTAGAAAAATGTTTAAAAAAGATTGATTTTCATAAGATTAAGAGACCGAAAATTTGAAATCATGTTTTCAAGCATTTTTTGGTGCTTCCTTCTAAAAGATGAGACATTTCATAGAAGTCATGAACCACTTACTCATAAACAAAACTAATCTTAAATGAAAATGCAGTTTGTCATTTTCTAATATGTATGACAAATTTATTATTCACTGAATTAATTGTTTATCATGTAAATAGAATATACAGAAATCAAGCTTTCGTAAAATTTGAATGAACTGTGATTAAGTTACCAATAAACACCAATTATCAAGAAATAATAAGTATTTGTATACTAGCATGAAAAGTGCGTATTCCATAATGGTTTTGAAATAAATGATGTTTTGCGAAGCTGAATAACGTGTTAACGGGTAGTATTAATATGTAGTAGTTCTGCTACTTTTATAAATTAAAGAAAATAGTGAGCTTGTTTTTTAACTTTAATACTTTGTAAATATTTTTAAAAAAACAAACGGATAAAGAATTGCAGATATTTACATTTGAATAACCTAATGACTTAACTAATTTGAAATATTTTTGTGTATCGTATTATGCTCTTTAAACGTGTCTGTTCATTATACTGTATACGCTTACATTTCCATACGGTATGACGTCTGCGATATTTCATTATATGAAATAATGAACTTAATATGCATAATTCATCTGAATGCATGCAATTTTCTGTGTACGATATGAAAGCTGAGCATGTGTTTACAAGTTATCAGCAACATTTCACGTTAATATAGACCTTTTTGTTTTAAGCACTTGACTTCATGTTCATCTCCACGCGTTTGAGCATAGTTATTTTTTTTATTTTTCATTTGCATGTTTACTTAGACTGTTGTATCCTAAGTTAATGGCTGCGAAGACTTAGTTACTTCTTAGTAATCGATGTGACTGTAGTTTACGGTTCATACTGAGTGCTTCAAGTTGAAGTACACGGAGAACTAAAGAATAATAATAATTCACAGCCATATTCAATCCACTACTTGATGAGGCCTCTCCCGGAGGGAGGAGTTGTTCTACTGCTCCCACGCTGACCAGACGTGTTGAGAGAAGAACCGAAGCTCTCAACTGTGATCGACACTGTCTTTTATTTACAGCAACTCCCCAATTGCATCACAATGTTGGGTGGGCACCGTTCCAGACCTTCCCGCTTTGGAAAAATCCCTTGGCAGAGCCGGGAGTCGAACCCGGGACCCCATGATCAGCAGTCAGCGACGGTAACCACTACCAGCAAGGCAGTCATATAAAACGAAATAACACTATTCAAATATGAACTATGTCTCATGTTAAATAGAATTCAGTTCATGTATTACCTTTAGGCATCTATGGCTCAAGTCGTCTGATGTTAAATGAATTAAGTTTTGTACAAGGTTTAGTTTGAACAATTTCCAGAGATGGAGGAGAATTTCTCAGACACGTACAATACCGTATATTACGCAGTTCTTACGTGATCCTGGTTCTGGGGCGTGGATATTGCTACCCTATAGTCACCAAAATAACATGACCAAAGATATGGAAATTGTTCAGAGAGATGTACGGTCTGCACGATGATGGATGTTTGAGTACATGTCACCCGCCAGAATGTTACGCGTCATGACTGCTGTATGTTGAGCTTCACTATCTTGAAACAACGACTCTTCTGGTGACCAGTCCGAGCCTCTTTTTCCCAATCATTTTTCTTAGGCGCTGTAATGTTTTGTTCTAGGTGATGACATTAATGGTGGTCCCACGTGACACGAAGTCAAGCAGTATAACATCTTGAAAACCCCAAAATACAGTTCCCATAACTTTTCTTCCTCACGGGTGAATTTGGGTGATTCCAGGTCATCGATGCAGCTTGAATTCGGGTGTGAAATGATGCACCAATGTTTCGCCACAGGTCAATTCGCTACCGAAATGCATTTCCATCCGTGGAATAGCGTCGAAGATAGATTAAACATATGGCCACGCGCTAACATTCATGCTAATCAGTTAAGGCTATCGGTATCCACTGTGCAGAAACTTTCCGATAATCTAACATGTCATGAACAATGTCGTACACAGCCCCATGCATGTGAAATATTCTGCCTTACATTAAACTCTGGCAAAGTCAATCATCTGTTCTCTTTAATCATGTCATTGATTCGTCGAGTGTTGTCCTCTCTGTTGGATGTTCGAAGTCTACCGCTGCGTTATAAATCGCTGCGGCATGATATGATGCGATCTAATGTTCACACTTTAAATGTATATTATTATAATCCCTCACGCCAACAGACACACATCCAGAAAATTGGTTTTGGAAGGAGTTCACGAGCTTCCGGGTGAGTCCAAGGTTGTATATTAAATATATATAATTACGCCTGAAGTTATACTAATTTTACATAAAATTCTGATGTTTTTTTTTGGGGGGGGGAGTCCGGATTCCGCCGGAACTACCCCTAATACATCCCTGCATGTCACTTACGAAATCATTACTAACAATTAGATACTATAGACCCTACAAGTTATGCTAGACGGGTTCGAAATTATGTAAGGGCAGGGTCGCAGGGAGATTTCCCTCCCACTGAATATTCCAATATTCCCCCTGCGGATAGTGTTTTAAGGGAGAAAACTATGTTCTCTTACTCTGTTCTTGAATTTTGTGTTTTTCGATGGTCTTTGCTTTTCACGACGCTAAATGAGTGTCGATTGTCCATTGTACTTACCAGTGTTTTCTTATCCAGCAAATCTTATCAAACTGTACTGTACAGGTGGGCGAACGCAAAGTTAGGAGAAGGCAATAACGTTAGCAACATAAAGCAAATGTCAAATGAGAACTCACGATGGGTACACGTAGTATTACAAACGGTACTGCATCTGAATTATTGAATCACTTTTCTGCATATAAAAAATTATATTAGAACAATTCGAAAACGTAAAACATTAAAATTAATTTTTCTCGGAAATGTTCAATGATTATTACTTCTCCTGTGAGGGGCGGTTGGATGTCTCTGGGGGCGGGGGGCACTTCCCCCTACTAAAGTATGCCTGGAAGAAACAATAAACCCAGGAACAAAATATCTCTGCAGGAGGTACAGCTCTCTTAAACTCGACCCAAACAATTTCATGTAGTTCATTAGGAAGGTCAAGTACTCCCCTATTGCAACTGGGTCAATTTCGCACCTTGATGATGACAGCTTTATGTAATGATAGGCACAGTGTGCCATGTCCACACACTTGGATGTCATCACGAGTTCATTGCACGGAGGCGAATGGTTGTGCATTTCAAAACAAATTTCTATCTGCAATTAAAAAAAATGTTTAAAACATCATCATAAGCATAAACGTATCCTCCATAAGTGTCATGGTAGGACGCGTTAATGTCTGTTAACGGAGCATCAGTTGAAGCATGAAGAGAAAAAATTAACGCGCGCACAAAATATTCTTTCTTTAGTTGGCCGAAAAAGTCAGTTTGAAAGGGCAGGGATCCATGTCGAAAGACATTTGAAATGCACTGTCACATTCCCACCTGACACGCCCTCGTGATGCACGCTGGGTAAAGATGAGAACAGTTGAAACATCAATCATACCGATCTCTTTTTCGTCATTCGAAGCAGCATCAGAGTAATATTTTCGTTTTGACGTAAGACCTATAAAGGCAGTGAAGTTGAACTCCTTAAATGCTCGTTTGTTTCTGCTTCTCAGTCATCATAATGCAAGCTGCAACG
>JAGDQP010063835.1:0-11662 GCA_022664845.1 Lepisma saccharinum
ACAATTTCATAATGTATAGCAATTCTTTTGTTTTCAGTGCGCCTATAATATATAATTTCAGTATAATTAAAAAATATATAAGTAAAATATAAAATACATCTACCTTCCTCTATCTTCTCCTAACCTCAACCAAAAGTGCCTAAAGGTAAATATCAGTGTCATGCATAACACGCTAATGTTGGAATAAGTAAGACGGCTGGATTTCAATATCCGTTCTCTAGTCAATCTCAGATTTGTTGTTGTACACTGTCGCCAAAAATCTGTAGGATAGTTTTTCTGGCTGTTTTCGGAAGTAAAAGAACATAGAGATATCATCTTAAAGAGGACCCTTTTTTTCACTTCTAACAACATAGTTACATTGGTCGACCCACCTTTTCCACTGATGATCATGTTCAATTTGTAATTAGATGGACTTTAACTTCAATTCCTGGTAAGGTATACAGTTCGTTCGGAGTCTACCTTAAAACTGTAGATCTCGTCCTTAGAAGTTTACCAACACAATGGCAAGAATGAATGCAACGGTATAATCACACAACCACATGTGTTATCAATACCAGTTTATCATTCTACGTGGAAAACGTCTCACAGATTAAGAACAATCAAGATATTCATGCTAGGAATAAGTGAAAGGGAATCAAGAGTGCAAACGATAAGTCTGAGACATACCTAAAACAACACCTACATAACATATAACATAGAAGAAATCCAGATGCATGTTAGGAATAACTGGGAAGGAAAACAGTACGTGTATAAAAAGGCATAAAATGTTAAGTCTGACACATACCTACACAAGACATTAGATGTCCTACTGGAACGAAATAGATGATGGGACGTGTAGGAGCATGTTAGCCATAACCAGAAGGATATGTGATTTCATTTCATGCTGTTAAACGTAAAGTTCATTATATAAGTATAGAATCCATTCCATAAGACATTAGATTACCTATGGGAATGAAACAGCTCTTGGAATATGCGTAGCCGCATGTTAGCTTTAACTAGGATGATATCCGGCTGGGTTTCATGCTACGTAATATAAAGTTCATTACATAACTATAGAATCAATTCAATAAGACAATAGGTTACCTATTAGGGTGGGGCGAAAAATGAAAAGTTTTTTACATGGACTTCTAATACCTGCCAAAAGTTGTCTTTTGTGATAGTTAATGTGCAAAATTTTACTAATATCGGTTAATATCTTGAGGGTGCGCTGGTGTCGCTAAGTTTTGTTATCATTTCTCACCTTAATTTCATGGCTATTTTATGGAAATTAATGCCTGTAACCAATTATATTGCCTGCAATTTACTGTTAGGAGACATTTTTGTATTAACAACATATTAAATATTTCCCTCGCAAATTTTGGGCGATATCTGTTAGCATTTTGAGGAGGGCGCCCTATTTTTTTTGTAAAAAAGGGCAAAAAATCCCGAAATTCAAAAGGGTTTTATTTCAACTGAAAGCTTTATACGAGTAAATCTGAATCTGCAGAAAATCTAACATTAAAAATGTTAAACTGCAAAGACTTTACATAAAAGAAATGATATTACACAAATATTTAATTATTTATATAAAAGTTCTGATGTTATACTCACATATGTGCAGTTTTGTGCACGTACAAGATTTAAATATTACAGAAACTTAAAATACCCGAGTTGGATCTCTTATGCAGATGGTTTGTAATCCTTCTTCGTTTCAAAGGAGGGTAGTGTTCTGCGTGCTTTTAGACGTGCGCGGATGAAACCATCCCTTGCTTCTGGTCCACACACAGCCAATGATGCCTCCGTCACAAGCTTAACGCAGCGCTCCACGGATTGTGTATGACACGGAAACTTTAACATTTCCCGAAGCAAATCTGGCACATCTCCAGTTTTCACAATGTCTTGTACTATCTCCTCAGAAAATGTCTTTGTTATGGGTGGCTCCGTTACGACAACATCTTCACAGTGCCAGTTGATCAGGTCCACGTAGTCGGGAGCAGATAAGTTAAGACGAGGTATAGTAAACGAACGAATCTCATTGCCACGAACGGAACTGGTGTCTCGAGCACGCAATATCCTGCGAGCAGCTAGTTGCCGTATATGCTTACGATCGTCACCCAACATTCCCAGCAAAATATTTTCCGGATGCGCAAAATACGCGTTTCTCTGAATGACAGGATCGATGACACGTAACAGGTCGTCCGTTAGGAAACGCGACAACTGAATGGTTTTCCACAGGTTCCTTGCACCATCCATGCATGATGAGTTGCACTTAATTAAAAACCAGCTAGGTACATAAACTTTAATAATGAACGAAGCAAGCGTTTTTAATTTTTCTGATGGATATTGTGTGCCAATGTACAAGCGCAAGATTCGATTAGCTGTTGTGAGCCATCTAGAATGATTCAATGCACCAGGTGCTCTTTCAGAAAGGCGTATTGGGCAGTCGCCGCTAACAACGGCCTCAAATATTTGAAGCAAATAGTTTTGGTCTGTACTTAAACTATCTCGGTCGATAGCTGGCATGTTCTGGAGACTATAATCAATAGCAACATAATTCACTACTGGTAGTAACTCACAACCTGTTAAACGTTTGCCAATAGGGCCGCTGAATCCTCCAGGACCAGATGTTGGTCCATCTAGGTACTCCATTAAATGGCGAAGTGGCAATTCCTTGCCATGAAGTTGGCATATTAACCACTGCAATGGTCTATTGATTACCTTTTCAAGGCGCAAAATTACGCCACCTCTGCTTCCTGTATTTACTGCAGTACCGTCACATCCGATAGCGCATAACTCACTTGCATCGATTGTATTTACAGCAAAGAATTCAAGTATGCTGTTTGCAATTCCTTGCGAGGTCGAACGTTTTGGAGAAATATGTCCTAAATATGCATTATCAGGTAACATAACCAGTGAAACGTGCTCTTCAGCTCTTATTTTCCGATGATAACTGCCAGTCATCGATTGTTTCAGGAACAATGTGCTATCCTTCCGTCCATCAAAATACAAGCCTCGTATAGCATTACATTTTAGATCTTGCTGTTCCTGAAGTTGCAGTCGTTTTCTAGCTTTGTTACGTTCCCGTTTCACTTTGCTTGGATCGACGATATCTGATGTTCCTCCAGGAGAAATTACGCCGACATCTTCCAATACTGCAGATGCTAAGGCAGCCGCTGCTCTGTTGGACACACCATAGCGATCACACGTCTTTGAAAAGTTATTTAGATTGGCCCTTGCTTGCCAAGTGGTTGGTTTCACAGTAGTACAAGTAAATTCTGGATCAGTTTCGACAGTACCTTCCATCAACGATTCGCTATCGATATCTGTTTCCTCTGTGTCTTCATTGCCATTAATTTTGATCTTCCTCTTCGTCCTTAATTCTTCCTTTGCTTTTCGTTCATCTTTCCATTTCAGTTTCCTTGTGGTTCGAATATCAACATTTCCAATATACATTTTCCGTTCTCCACGCTGATCTAAAAGGAAAACTTGCTCTTTGACAGGGACTTTACGAGACTTATCACAATTACATGCACTGAAATTACATTTACAACAAGCGATATCGAAAAGTTGTTGACGAGCTTTGACACAAAAGAACTTTACCTTATCATTAAATGCATCGGATTTAGCACCTTTCTTGTTACTAGTTTTCTTTAGATTTTGATACTTGTCATGATAATTTCGAATCAGCTGAAGAATTCGTGTGTGAGAAACTATAGGAATAGAGGATCGGTGCCATATTTCTTCCAACCTCGTAGCTACAACTTCTGAAATGTCAGCCACGGTAGGCTCTTTGCAAGTATCAAATGGTTTCTTTTCATGCAAAATAAACAAATAATATTTAAACACGTCTTCGTAAGTTGGTAACACCGAATCAGATAAGGTTTTGGGGGCTCCAAAAATGGGATCATTTAGTTCTTTCCTTGTTTTTACACTCAGTCCAACGAGGGAATTTTCCTCCTTCATGTTTCCATTGCTCATTATGTCCGAAATACTGCCTTGATCATTGATCAACTAAAACCTCTCACTCACTGTAAAACATTCGATTTTGCACAAATTTGTCGCGAACAACGCTCTCTCTAAGTACAAGGTTGTCTGAAATGCCTTTGCCTCCTTAACTTTAATTTCTTGACAGGCAACAGTGAGAAGTTGTATCAATCACCTTAATCACAGATAAGGTTTCTAGAATTTCTCTTCCTATGCTACAAGTAATATGACAGACATTTTCCTTCATAAATCACACAGAACCAAATCATTATTTTCTATACTGTAACGAAACAAGCTAAACGGTTTGGAGTGAATATGTGTGCCTGCCATCTATCGGGAATTTTCAAATAAAAGAAAATAAATCACCGCCTGGTGGATTCAGTCGGCCATGACTTTCTCAAAACAATTGAAATTAACATGATGCTAAGGACTTTATTTCAGCGCCTCCTCATATTTCGCACTTTTTGCGCATTTTCACAACAAAAAATAGGGCGCCCTCCTCAAAATGCTAACAGATATCGCGCAAAGTTTGTGAGGGAAATATTTAATATGTTGTTAATACTAAAATTTCTCCTAACAGTAAATTGCAGGCAATATAATTGGTTACAGGCATTAATTTCCATAAAATAGTCATGAAATTAAGGTGAAAAATGATAACAAAACTTAGCGACACCAGCGCACCCTCAAGATATTAACCGATATTAGTAAAATTTTGCACATTAACTAACTATCACAAAAGACAACTTTTGGCAGGTATTAGAAATCCATGTAAAAAACTTTTTATTTTTCGCCCCACCCTATTACCTATGGCAGCGAAACAATTGTTGGAAAATCAGAAAGTACATGTTAGGCATAACTAGGATCACATCCAATTGGCGTTCATGTTATCAAATATAAAGACTATTACGTAACTAGCAATCAATCAATCTCGCTTCCGAATATTCCACCCTATAGCACATCGTTCTAGCATTATTACAAAATCTGGGGTCTTGTTGCCTCTTAACTTTGCGTAGCACCTGTTATTTCCACCCGGTATGATTACTTTATTATTATTAGAATAATACTCATCATAACAATTCAAGGAGCATTTCTTTGATAGCAAATACATATTGACGCTGTCTATTTTCCTGATTATCCAATGTATACAAATGCTACATTTATTTTAGTATTCAACGTTTATTTTAAAGATTAAACATAATCAATCGAGCTTTATATGTTGTCGCTTGCTTCATTTCATAATTCATCAAATAATATCTTACTTTTATCTCAAATTTCCATCATTTTCTGTCTTATCTCATTTTCTTCTTAAAGTCATTCATAAAATAGAGGAAGACTATTGCGTATCAACATGTTGCGTCAAATAGGATCCCGATATATATGTCTAATCATGCAAGATCTTGGGTACGTATAAAGATCTGATTCCGTAATCAAATATGCATCCACAAAGACGTAACATTAACATAAACATGTTTTTCTTCATTAGGGACTCCTCACTCTAATTCATGTTAGGTTACCAGACCTATACGACTCTGCGGTCATACCTCAAACGACCTTCAGTTTATTTAATATCATGTTATCTCCCTTAATGACTCCTTGTTTCAAGAGAACAAGTTAAGTTCAAACTAATTTGCATCTCAAAACCCATTTAATAAGCATTTTCCTGATTATCTCTACTACATAATGTATTCCGCATTCCACCTGAAGAGGGAAGGAAAGAAAATTAGATGAAAAGACGAAGACAACAAAAATGGGGAGGAAGGTAAGGAAATTAGCAAAGCAAAAACGCTAAGGGTCTGATCTTGCTGTGTTTGTTCGTTTCTTGCTTTTTTTTGTAATCTTTCTTTTTCATTTACCCCCCTTTTTGTCTACTTGGAAATAAGGGAGAAGAAGACATGCATAATTACACCATATATGATTCTAAAAGTAGAATAAGCATCGACGGCTGCCAAAACAGAAGGTTCGGGATTCAAATCAAGAGGCAGTTATCAAGCAAGTTCACTTTGTCATTCATACAGGACTGAATATATATATAAAACTTGAATAGTATACGCACTGTGTATATTGAGAACAGAGGGACTCCCTTATTTATAATTTAACATTATTTCTTACAATTTTTATAGCTTCTGCTTTTTGATATCATTAACTGAATTGTGTGTGTTCAAATTTAATGTTTATATGATACTTTAATGAACTGAGGTACAAATTATATCAATATATGCTTGTTACATAGAGTTTAATTACTCTAAACTCAATTATACCTTTTCGTGTACAAAATACACTGAATGGACATATTTGTAATTTAAAGATTGCAAAAACCGTTGAAAATGAGGTGCGGCTTTTAATTCTTAATCAATACACTTCATAATAAATTAATATTATAGTACAGAAGTAATTATGTTCGTTTTATTTATCAGAGAATCATATAATATTTTCTTATTGAATATTACTACACATATTTAACGCATTACTGTATAGCGTAAACATGTGTCCCATTATTTGTGGAACGATACGAATCCGATATTTGTGGATTGTTGTGTATTTTCAGTGCAATTTGTAGGATTATTGTACAAATGGTCAGTTATTCTTACGGTTTAATTTATAAAATTAGTTACAATTGTCGGATTATTGTATTCGGGTATGTAGTTATTATAATCTAGGAGGTGGACAGAAATTAAGAAAGATAAGCGGGTAAAAAAGACCATTCACACTTTTTCCGATTATTGCGAGGTTATGTATAAAATATTATAAAGAAAAAAACTGGTCTGGTATTTGGGGTAAAATCAAGCTACTTGTAGGATGGCAACAGACCTAAATTTACACATATAGTGTAAGTAAATGTGTAAAAAGCGACCGAATTTATGGAACACCTCCTTTTTGTTCAATTCCTGCTAGAATGGCTAAAGAATTATAGAAGGAACAAAAATTGGTCCGTTATTTCGAGGTTTTACTGTAATTTTTTGTAAGTAATCCAGTACTATAATACTATGGTATTAATTAGGTGTAGAATACTTTTTAATACCGTAGTTTAAATAAAAAACTTTGGAACCTAATTAAACACTCGCTGTTAACGCAGATTTTAATACCGCAACTCCTTCCCATGATAATTAAAGTGTCACTTCCCCCTAACTCTAGCAGTGCTTTTCTAAATATATACCAGATACCAACAGTGTATTTGCCCTTTTTCGCTGATGAAAATAGAAGAAAATAACTGGCTTTTTTCCACGACCCCTTTGCTGAGACCACAAGATGAAGTAATGAAGTCATTGCCTACGGCCCAAAGTTAATTTAGTTAATGAAAAAGAAAGAGAGGGAAGACAATTTTCAGAGAGAGAGGTTTTTGATACTGAAGATTTAAAAAAGAAATGAATATTCTAAAAAGAAAACACGAAATGCTTACTGATAATGTTGTTAAGTATAGGTAAAGAGCGTACCGTATGATATGAGGCTTGAATGCTTAATGATGACAATGAGACATGAGTGTAAGAAACTTTAAGTAGCTGTAAATATTACGAAGATCTAGGAACATTCTATCGTTAGTAAAATTGTTTGATAGAGTTTTAGTTAGGGTTGTTATTTGACTGATACAAATATAAACATTGAATTTGCGTAATAAAATATAATATTGATGAGGTTTTTTGAAAGCACTGATAAATTGTAGAAAACTATGTATTTGCATAGACGTGAATTGAAGTATCATTTTTTATGAATACGTTTAAAGATGCTATTTTTAATGTATGATTGGTGGTAGAAAATTAATGAAATTTTGAGATGCTTTGTTTTTTCGTACTACAGAAAGGTAACGAACACGAAAAGAGCCATTGAATATAAGTTGGTATTGACATATACAAGATATGAGACAAAAACAAGAAACTATTGTACTGATTAAAATGTAATTTCACTAAATTTGTGCAGAGAAGCTTCCGCAAGTATAGGTAGATTACAGAAAGTAACGAAAACGAAAAGAACCATTGAATATAAGTTGGTATTGACATATACAAGAATTTGAGACAGAAACAAGAATCTATTGTACTGATTAAAATATAATTTGACTAAATATGCAGAGAAAAGCTCCCGAAAGAGTTGATAAATTACAGAAAGATAACAAACTTGAGCAGAATCGTTGAATATAAGTTGGTATTGACATATACAAAAACAGACAAAAACAAGAACATGCTTTACTGAATAAAATGTGATATTGACGGAAATAGTACTAAAAGCATCCGTAAATTACAGAAAGATAATGAACACGAACAAAATCGTTGAATATAAGTTGTTATTGAGATATACAAAAACAGACAAAAACATGAAAATATTGTACTGAATAAAATGTTTTTTGACTAAACTGGAACTGAAAAGCTTCCGAAAGCGTGGGTGAATTTGAGATAGTTTGGAGCCAGGACTTAAACCTTTTGACGAAACGTTAATGTTGTATATACTGGTTTTGAAGCTAGAAAATGCACTTATTTTGGTTTTATCTTTGATTCTTTTTTTAGTCATCATTTTATAATTAATATGACCGACATAAATTTATTTTGCACATTGTTTGAGTTACCAAAACTAAAATTTTAAATGAAGACGAATTACCATTATTAGATTCAACAAATATAAGAAAATGATTTATAATACGCCATTTTTAAAGAAATTTGGCCCTAGAATTGATGTTTTGATAGAATACACAGCCTAATCGAGTAGGAATGGAAACACAAAACTTGACAGAAACATATATTAGTACAAAGGAATTGCAAACAAATAAGATAATCTTTCAAAAGTCGCCATCTTTAAACAAATATAACCTCCGAAATTATTTTTGAAGTAATACAGAGCCTAAGCGGCTAGGAATGGAAACACGAAACTTGGTAGAAACGTCCACTGGTACAAATGAATTACAAACATATAAGAAAATATTTTATAAGTCGCCATCTGTGAACAAATATGGCGGACGAAAAAATGTAATTTTTACATCGTTTAAGATAGAAATTTGAAATTTAGTATAAAGATGTATTTTGACAAGCAGATGAAGAAAATATAACAAACGTTTTGAAAATTCGCCATCTTTAAACAAATATGGCGGACGAAAGAACAATTTTTCGTATCGTTTAAGATAGAAGCCTGAAATGTAGTAGAAACATTGACTAGTACAAAATAATTACAAGCATATGAGAAAATTGCACAAAAGTCGCCATCTTTAAACAAATATGGCCACTGAAATTATTTTTTGGAGGAATTCACAGCCTAAACGCTAGAACTAGAAACTTGAAATTTGGTAGAAACGTTCACTGCTACAAACGAATTTCAAACATATAACAACATTTTTTATGTCACCATCTTTGAACAAATATGTCGGACGAAAAAATCATATTGCACATCGTTTAAGATAGAAATTTGAAATTTAGTATAAAGATGTATTTTGACAAGTAGATGAAGAAAATATAACAAAAGTTTTTAAAATTCGCCATCTTTAAACAAATATGGCGGACGAAAGAACAATTTTTCGTATCGTTTAAGATAGAAACCTGAAATGTTGTATAAAGATATATTTTGACGAGTAGATTACAAAAATGTAAGAACTTTTTGGAAAAGTCCCCATTTTTAAATAAATATGGCCGCCTAAAAACCATTTTGTACACCAATTAAGCTAAAGAACTGAAATTTTATATGTAGGTACGTTATGCCTATTAGATGAAGAAAATATAACAAAAGTGTTGAAAAGTAGCGATTGTTTGCGCTAGATAAAATATTTATTGAAGACATCTAAAGATGAATATTGCTGTCAAAGGAAATGAATTAAATAAATACGTTATTCATGGAACTTTTAGGGTATTTGAGTTGTTCAAATGTAATTTAAAGCATTTGTTTTTGTTGTTATTTTATTGGATACATAAATTACATAAGTGATAATGAGACAACATATTGTGGTTGGTGAACAAATTTTCTGAAAATGGTCAACAATTCCAGTCGAACCTAGGTAGTGATGAAACTGTACATAATGGCAGTCTGTGAATGTTGTACTAAGGAAGTTAGTCCTGTTTGTATAATAAGCAATATAGACCATTTAAATTGGCATTGCCACTATCGTGTATAGCATGCTATAATGATAATCCTATGGACACAACTCAGCACAATTACATTGACATTTGTAAGGAATCTAACGTAGAAAGTGTGTGGGAAACTTTATTGTACTTGTAAAGTAATTTATGAAATATTTTTAGAGATGCATTCCAACAATATCATTACAATGTCAAAGTTTTTGTGTACATAGATGAGAAAAAATAATTAGAAATGATGAATACTTGGAGAAATTACATGCACTTTTGTGGATAAAAGGACTGTATTTATGGTTGTTGTAATTAGTGTCTTTAAGGAAGAAAATGAGGAGAAGTACTGACGTAAATGAAAGAAATAAAAGGCTTAGAGATATGAGTTGGGCAGAAGTGTTTTGAAACGAATGTGTTTGGGCACAATAATATTGTTGTATAAGCCGTATAATTATTTGTGTTGTTTTAAAGTTAGTGTGAATAGAAGCTTTGTTGATGGTGGTCTATAATTTGGAAGAAATGGCACAGACAGTTTAAGATTGAAAAGACTGTATCAGGACTTTATTGTGCAGTATTACGTGTATTTAATTGAAGAAAATAAGTACATTGAACAGTGTTGTGTCTTGGTTACGATAGGAAACTTTGTTCATTTATAATGGATTTGTGGGGAGAAGAAGATAGCTGGACCAGTGACACCTTTTTAAATATAGTGAATGAAGTAGAACTTTTTGCTGAAACTTTGAATATTGAAAACCGGTCGCAGAGTCCGTCTTTGCTTATGACAAGTGACGTAACTGTGAAAAACGCTTAAAATGTGGTACCCTTAGAGAACAGTGTACATTCCCTAACGAAAAGTGAATTTGCCGAAATGGATATTGAAGAAAGGCCAGCCAGTCCATCCATATTAAAGCTAAGTGTTACCAATATGTACTCCCAGTGTGTAAATACAAAGACAAAACTTGGAATGGAGGCTCCCTGTTTTCAAGAATGTGTATGTCCCCAAAATCAAATGAGGTGAAAAGTGAATTTGCTAAAATGGATATTGAAGAATGACCAGACAATCCATCCCTATTAAAGTCAAGGGTTACCAGTATGTACCCTCTGTATGTAAATACAGACACAAAATCTGGAACGGAGGTCTCTTGTTCTTCAAGGACATGAATGGAAATAGACATGTTACCAAAACAGAAGGTGGCAAGTGAATCGGTACAAATGGATACGATAGTTAAAAGTGGAGATCTCGTGTGCAAAATGCAAAGTCATGATGATATGCAGGAAGACATAAATATTCTTAGTAAATTAGCAGAACAACAAAGTGAATGTGATGAAATGGATAGTGGACGTGATAGGAAAGAGAAAAGTGAAAGAAAAGCAATATGTGTATGTGAACGACACATAATTGAGAATAGCTGTATATTTTAAGCCATGGAAACTGCAAATTATGTACGGTTTCCGGTAATTTGTGGTGGATGTGTACGACAAGAAGGTTATCAATTTACTCATGCCTGCATGAGATTAGACTGGAATGAAATAGAACGTCAACATTTGCTTAATGATCGAATGTGGTGTAGTGTATTTGAGCCTATTAATTTTAAGGCTTGATATAATGCGTATGAAGTGAAACATAATAATTGCAAAGCCTATACAATTGGTATATTTGAAGT
>JAGDQP010063838.1:0-11662 GCA_022664845.1 Lepisma saccharinum
TTATATATTACATGTAGCTTGAGCCAAAATTGCCTGAAGGACTGAAATAAAGGTTGTGTCTAGAGTAACGACGGTTTTCCGTTGCTCTACGTTTTTAACATCGAGGGTTAATTTACTTGAGCAACGACGGAAATCTCCACTCTCGCGTAGCTTGAACTACAAGTAACAGCGAGAAGCACTCAGCGCGGCAGCTGGAGTTTGGTCTTGTGGATACTGCGTGAAGAAACTGACCCAAAGGTCTCGGGTTCAAGCCCTGGCGTGGATTTTTTTGCATATTTTTTTAAAAGAAAATTATAGTCTTTTCGTTTTTTATGTAAATACACAAAATGAAATTTAATAAAAGTTGTGATTTACAATTTTAAAAGAGGCCACTAAAAACTAGGATGTACATAAACCCACCAGGGCGGGAGGGTTCGTCCGAAGGGAGCTGGGCGGCGTTAGCAGCGGGGGTACAGTCGCCTGTTAGCGGTGGACATACGCAAAAGTAATGTTTACTCAAAAATTCTGTTTACGCAAAGTTTTGTGCCGTTCCGTCTCGTCGTTGCTCTAGTAAATTAACCCTCGATGTTAAACACTTAATGCAGCGACGGAAAACGGTCGTTGCTCTAGGCGCATTTTTAAATATAATTTGAATTCTATAATCCACGTTTTTATGTAAAGCGGTTTAGGGGACCTAAAACTATAAACTTGTATTTTCTTTTAAACAATTTCTTTCGAAATTAAGAATAAATATATCAAAATTGAGAAAAGAATCACCCTACAAATATTTCCTGTTAATTTTTCATTACATGATATCTTTCCTTCATGTTCGCATTGCCGAAATAATTATTTCTTACTACCTTGCTTTAGCGTCGTCCGTCTTAAATAAAATATATCCTATTATAAATGATCTGCACGTTGAGTTTAACCTTATCTTCTTAGTTAAGCAATTCGGTAGTTTACGACCAATAAATCTGCTTTTAACAGGTAGTCCCGCAACTGATTCACGGGCTTAATACGCAAGATTTGTTGAAAACTTGAGAAATATGTTGGACACTTGAGAGTTTCCTGTTTCATATATTGTCAATTTGTAGGCAAGCAAATTGCTGATTTTTACCTTTAGCAACAGGAAACGAAAATAAAATATACAAAATAAAATGAAAATTCAAAACCATTCAACATTATAACGCGAAAAGAAATGACACAGTAACGAAATACAAAAATTATAATTCCAAGCTACTCTCCATTCAAAAAATTCGAACCTAGATTGCTTTTGTAGTTCGGACGAGTGAAAATCTATGCTAAAGACAGAACCATCTGGTAAGAAATTGTCAAAATTTATTTGGGAGACGCGAAGGAAAGAATGAGTTGTGTGCTTCTCCTCGTTGTAAAATGCGTTTCCATTTTATTCAAGTTACGGGTTAGACTGGTTACTGTGTGATATAGTTGTTTTTTTCTCCTGCCTTAAATTGATGTTTCACAAATAAAAAATAATAGATGATTGGCCGTAATATAGAAGTCACTAAGACCAATTTGAATTTTCCTAAAGATTTCGAAACATTATGAATATCATTATCGAGTTTAATGGTATTAATTTATAAATTTATAATATATTTCACTGCAATTACTAAAAGAATGGTTAGTTATGGGCGAAGAAAAATAGAAGTTATTATGTGATTTTCTAAATGTGTTCGCTTAAAAAAAGTAAAGAGAAGTGTGGTGTTTTGAACTCATATCCGTTTACGTAGTAAGCTAACTCGCTAACCACTACACTATGTTAAATGTAGTGAACTCTTTTTCTCATTTCACTTATCCGTTCATTTTTACGTACTGAGTATGTTTCTGTTTTATTATTGTCGAATAGGATTGTCTTTTCTCTATTTTATGTTTTGTTAATATGTCTGCTATGTGTGAGAAGTATTCTGGAATTTACAAAACAAAACACATCTATCAAAGTATCTGAGTACAAGTAGATGAAAGTTTCCATGTGCACTACACGTGTGCATGTGCATTGCAAAATTTTTCATAGTTGGAAAATTCTATTCCAGCGCCTGCAACAAGTGGGATTGACTTTCTTGAAAGATAGTACATTATGCTGCTCAACTTCTTGTTTGTTGCGAGTATAGTTGCTGTAATTATCTCAGGCTTAAGATTGTTTATTTCCTCACTTACAAATCTATTTTTATCCTAAGTATTACTATTTGGTTTCTCAGTGCTTGAATTTTTATTCTCAGTAAATTAAGAAGTAGGTCATTCACTGTTAGACAAGGACATATTTCGTTGGACATTGATTGAAAGTAATTCAAGAGTATTTTTAAAACATGGTCACTCATGGTTTCATCAATGTTTCGAAGCTTTGCAATAAGACGTAAGTCTTGTAGTTCATAATTGTCTGTTAGGTACCAATTTATTTTTGCCTCAAGTAGTTTCTTTTTCCGATTCTCTCTGTTTTATATATTCTTTACAAAACTCGAAGAAATTTTGTATATATCGACGTCGAAAAGAAAAACTAGCCCTTGACTGCGTCTTGCGTAGCATTGTGTACAAGGTCAAGTGAGTTAATTCTGATATATCCAATTCTTCAATATATGAAACCATCATAGTCAGATATTCTTTCGGATTATGAAGGCATGATATTTCCATACCATCATAGTATACTTATCTTTAAATAGTTGAAATACAAACACATTTTGTTCATTTTCATGTCTTCGATATATGGTGGATTGCAGTCATACCTATAATCGTTTTCTTGAGAATTGTGTCTATAGTCTTTAAAATATTATAGGAGACATAATAGGATGTGGTATCTTATTTTCCTTGTTTAATTTCTGCATTGACTCTTTCCAAGATAAATTTGTTTTGATTTGTATTGATATATCGGAAATTTGGCTATCTTGGTTCTCTAATATCTTTTTGTGGATTGAACATGGTTACTTATTCTTTCGTTCACTTCTATAGTTAAATGTGACATTGATCTTGAAGCATGGTAACCTTATCTTGAAAATACTTTTCTAAAGAATCATTTTCATTATTATCTATAATAAAGGAATAAGGGAGCAACGCAGTGTAGCGCAATGCGGATTTAAACTTGACATTGTTGGTCCTTTGGGCAAGTTTTAAGCTGGGTTTGATTGCCATGGCAACGTGGGTGTTGGCGGGAAAAAATCAAAATGGAGGCAAGAGCGGTGTCCTTGAACACGTTTGAAACCGACAAAGTAGCATCCGCCGTTCGAATGTTTTCAGAGTGTATGGGGCGGACCCAAGATTTGTTTATATTTTCCGAATCTCTGATACCCACAGGGGGCCAAGACGACATTTAAAATCCAAGCAAATTCTTATTTCGGGAGTTATTAAGGGTCAAAATCGGGGTTCTGTCGTATTGCAACTTTTTCACATCTTGCTAGTGCACATGTCCTATACCCTTCCCATGTTAAATGAGGTCTGGCTTGCTCCTTTAGTATACTGTATAGTGTTGTATATATGACAATATCGGAGACGAACATACGGGGCTATGACGTTACTTACTACATGAAATGTATGTAGTTATGAATAATGTGTACAGGATAGGGGGCTATGACGTCACTAGGCAAATTAAAGGTATATATTATATGGATGATGCACAGGATAGGGGGCTATGACGTCACTTAGTAGGTTATGACGTAATTGAATAGGCGCATATAGGCAACAAATAGAAATATTGACATGGGAGCTGGCGGAATCTAATGTACACTCGCAAACAAAAGTTGACACATTGTTTACCCTAGCAACCACCCTAGCAACGGGCAAACTATACGTCGTAAAGACATGGGAATTGGTGCAATCGACTACACTCGAACACGAAACTTTTGACACTTTGTTTACCCTAGCAACCACCCTAGCAACGGCCAAACTATATGTCGTAAAGACATGGGAATTCGTGCAATCGAGTCTACAATCGAACACGAAACTTTTTTACATTGTTTACCCTAGCAGCCACCCTAGCAACGGGTAAACAATACATCGTAGAGACATGGGACTTAGTGCAATCGATTGTACACTCGAAAAAAGTGACACATTGTTTACCCTAGCAACCACCCTAGCAACGGCTATACTATATATCGTGGAGAACTGGGAGTTCCGGCAATCGACTCTGAAGTATGTTAGACAACTAGAGACACTTTGTTAACCCTAGCAACGGCCAAACTATACATCGTAGAGACTTGGGAGTTGAGGGAATCGAGCAAGGCGCTGTGAACGCGAAGCCCGCAGGGCTGAGAGTCTTGGAGCGCATGCGCAAGCAAGCCGCCGTAGGCGCTGGGGACGCGAAGCCCGCAGGGCTGAGAGCTTCCGAGCGCATGCGCGAGCGAAGCGCCGTATGTACTGGGGACGCAAAGCCCGCAGGGTTGAGAGCTTTGAATGCACACGCGAGCAAAGTGCCATAGGCGCTGCGGACGCGAAGCCCGCACGGGTGAGAGCTTTTGCGAGCGCATACGCTAGCAAGGAGCTGTGAACGCGAAGCCCGCAGTGCTGAGAGTCTTCAAGCGCATGTGCGAGCAAAGATCCGTAGGCGCTGGGGACGCGAAGCCGGCAGTGCTGAGAGCTTCCGAGCGCATGCGCAAGCAAAGCGCCGTAAGCGCCGTGAACGCGAAGCCCGCAGGGCTGAGAGTTTTCGAGCACATGCGGGAGCAAGACGCCGTAGGCGCTGGGGACGCGAAGCCGCAGAGCTGACGAGTTTGAGATCTTATGATTGAGTGAAGCGCCGAAGGCGCATGGAGGTCTAAACCCGCAGTGCTGACAGTTTTGTATATGTTGCAGTTGGTGTAGAGTAGAAGTAGGAGTAGAGGTAGGGGTAGGAGTAGGTGTAGGTGTAGGAGTAGATGTAGTCATAGATGTAGGAGTAGGTGTAGTAGATGTAGGAGTAGGTGTAATAGATGTAGGAGTAGATGTAGTTTTATCATTTTTTTATCCATTTGTTGGAACATTTTTTTAAATCAAATGGCTAGAAGTTAGATATATCAAATGACACATCGGCACGCTTACATAATAAAAAATCAAAGTTCTGCCTTTTAAGGCAGATTTAATACTGCTAGTTTGTATTCTTAACTAAATAATATCCAACTTCTGGGATATTTCTTGTTGTTTTTTTAAGTTCTCTTCAGATTACTGCTGCATCTTAACTTCTAATTTGTTAGCTATCTCTTCTGACTTCTGCTGAATCTGAATTTCTTGTTTGTCATTCCAGTTCTGTTGATTTAACTGGAACTTGTAGAAGTTTTCATTCAGATCCTTTTGATAAAGATCAGCTTCTCTTTGGGTTTTATTGATATTTTCAGTAAGTATTTTTACAGCATGTAATATAGTTGTCATCGTATATGATCTGGTAGATGAATCTTATTTTCCTTCTCTTTTTGTGCATAATCCATTCTTATTAATATGTTGCTTCCAGAATTACATTCAGAAGTAATGTATTATATTTTTTCTCTTTCCACAGGATACAATATTTAATGTTTATAAAACTTCTATGGTTCCAGAGTTCGGCTCCAAATTCAATAGAAATCCTAATTTTCCTCAACGCCCCATAGCCAGGTGCCATAAATTGGAGCGAAGCTTGTATTCTGATTTCCAAGTATCTCTTTCGTTGAGTAATCCATTCTACACTATCTCGCTGGATTCTTGAACGCTGAAGGCTTGGAAACAACAATTAAAGTCGAACCTGCAGACTATATGGGGTGCCCCAGTTCCACCACACGTCGGCGTTAGGCGTGCTTTAACCATATATTGGGCGGGTTTCCAGTAGGTTAAGGAGTAACGACGAAGAAATAAAAAAACACGTTGTGATATAAAATATTATTTATATCGTGGTCATCGAATTTGTCAACTCCAGTAACTGCAAACTGTAGCAGTACCTTAAGCATATAAAAATTCGTTTACATTGCCACAGAAACTCTTCTGAGCATATACACACTAATGTATTACATACAATTGCAAACGCTGATTCAAAATTATTAATAACTCTTCAATGTCTTGGTGGAATCACAAAAGATTTCTCACATAATAATATTATCAAATAAGAACTGGAATAACTAAATGAAAAAGCGATTTCCACAATTTTAAAATATAAGTTCATTAATGCATTTCTTAATGAATACACTAACCCATCTATTGGTCACTTTTTCGGAAAGTTTCCAGAAATTAAATTACTCAGTTGAGAGTTAGTTTATAATTGTCTCTCATCGATTTCATTGCACATATAATAATATCAACACTATAAGCGAATATTTCAATATAAATGATATAATAAATTAAATCATAGAACATCATATGAGAGCTTCCACACCCATTTGTTTACATTGCTGATAGACCTTTGAGTGAGGACCTACTTTCGAGCAGAACGCCTATCATTATCATCATCACTGTTTCAAATAATAACTGAGAATGTGCTTATTTTCGCTTTTAAATTCGACAAACTGTTACATATATTGAAAGCAAATGGCTATTAATTAATACTGGACAGGAGATGATACATGCTGAATGGTATGACGACAATGATCACCATCTTGAAAGCAGCCATCTTGACTATGCTTAAAAATGTTTTAATAATAGGTCATGTGATACATCCATCTGTGCTGTATTGTCCCAAAAAATCCAATGACGACGTCAATTTGGGAATAACTCTAATCCTGTACGGCAAAAGGACACTCGAAATTGATCTGGAGAATGTCACTTTCACCTAGCATTACTCATATTTGAAATTAGTACTTCATTTTCCGTTAGCGTATATAAAACTTCATAGTGCGCTTCATGTTGCGGCCATAATGATCATATTTTCCAACATAACGGTACCTTTATGTAGCCGTTTGGTTTTCGTTCCTTCAACTGTCTCAAGAAGGATTTTTTTCATCATTCATTTCACTCATTTTTAAGCTCAATTTTAGGTGTCATTTTGTCGTACATGATTAGAGTTACGCCAAAACTAACGTCAAAATTGGGTGTCTTGGAACATTCCAGCACAAACTGATATGCCACATGGCCTACTTCCTATTTAAAAATCTTGAAGCATACTTAAGATGGAAGCTTTCAAGATGAACATCATTCTTGTCATACCATTCAACTTCATATGACTTCCTGTGCAGTATCCGTTAATAGCTATTTGCTTTCAATATATGTAACAGTTTATAAAAGCAAAGGTGTTTTCGATACTTTGTATTCGATTTACTTGCTCTCTACGTTCCATCTTTCTCGGGCGTCCCTGTCGTTCTTTGTTGACGACAGCACCTATAATTTTGGCTGTAAAGGTTTACCTAGACACTATACCTACAAAGGGATTTTGATCAAAATCGGACTCTGACACCTAGCGAGTGTTCCTATTCAGATCTTCTTCATATGATGCTCAAATATCCACTCTTTTTTCTGTCCCTATTTTGTATATCTATATACTTGTGTTTATAGAGAGGAATTCCATTTACTATAACTTAGCACGCAACATTATTTGTGCATTTTACTACTAACTTCTTCTTTGTAAATGATGAACGTAAATAACATATTTTGAGAAATTATAAAGTATTAATATCGTGTTCCACTTTTAAGAGCTTATAGATAAAGACATTTTTCCTTGTCTTTCGTGTATAACTTAAGTGTTCTATGGAATACTCGATTCATTAAGAAATAAATAAATACCTAGCAACCATAGGTTTCAAAGTTCATATTTATTTCCCTATGTCCGGTAAGGATCTTTTCTACTAGACAACTGAAATGTCATCTTTCAATAAATTTCAACTAGCGGTTTATCTAAAGTAAAAATAGTGTTATGTTCCCTATTTTGGCGTTTGAACTCAGATTTTCTTAAGAGTTTTCATTATTTTTCCACATACCACATGAAATTACAAATATCTTTCCAGAATGCAGGACATGTGATAATGTTTTCTCTTAAAGAATAATCAGCTCTAGGCTACTGAGTCCTCCACTTTTGTAGGACTGGATTCTAAAGGGATTGTTCGGGGTATAGCAGCTACAAAAACAGTGTATCCACCCCCGCAAAGGATGAGAAAAACTTTTTAACCTCACATTTTCTAACCTTCTTTCACGAAGACATGGGCGTTTCCATTTCTTATGTTAGAAAAAAAATATGAAGTGAAGAAAGAAAACGTTGATTGGGTGTAACAAGAAAAAAGATTCTAACCTAACTTTATCTAACCTTTATTCTTGGAGACGTGGACGTATCTGGAAATGCGTACGTTAAAAAAAAATAAGAAGCAAAGTAAAGGAAAGTTTGGTTGTGCCTAACAATAAAACCCCTTTGCCTGACTTTTTCTAACCTTTATTCGCGGAGAAAATTCTAGTTTTATAAAAGAAATAGGAAGAAAAGGTACTAATAAAGTAGAGAGCAATAAAAGTATCAAAACAAAGATTCGAACGCGTCACCCTATGTTTATTAGTCGAAGACCCCCCCCACTATGCTAACATGGTAGCTCGGCGATATCTTCCTGCCAATTGGGAGCAGTTTTGCGTTGTTGTTGTCTGCCGCAGTGGTGCTGGCTACTGGGGTCCATACAGCGAGAATTTATTTTTCACATAGGAGTTTCGTTTTCAGAGACTAATTACCGGAAGTACTATTATTATTCGTCTTCAGGGGACCCTGAGTTTGGTATACTGGTAACACCAAAGTTTTAACATTCATGCATGAAATAGTTAATATTACTACGTTTTAAACATTCAATATATTTTCGAAACAAGATACACAAATGAAATTACTTGTAAATAATAAAACTATATGTAAACAATGTAAACGTCCCAAATAACAATTACTTAAAAAAATCTTTCACCTTGAAAAGTTCAACTGGCTGCAATCAAATTACTCGTTAATGCAAAATAATGAAGTTTTAAGTAGCTCATCATAACCTTAACTTCAATTAAACTATTTTCCCGATTAAAAGCCTAAACACGTTCAATTAGTAATCAGATAAATACATTTACAGATGTACACACTTTGGAAAATACAGGCTAATAAGGATGAATGAACAGTCCAGATATCAGGAACTTGATCACTTATTGAAATTGTAGAGCTACTCTAGCGCTATGGTTTGCTTAGCACCTACGTTGACATAAATACACAGTACCTGAGAAACCCCTCCCTGCCCCTATCGATCTACAACCCTATAAATATAGGGTGTATCAAAAGTCACTATCTGTCTCAGAAAATAGGGGCAGCAGGAAGAAAATATCCAGGCTTTAGATATGGGTTCAAACACCTTGATTTATGACGCCATTTTAATCTTGTCAGGCTAAGAGGACCCTTTATAGTAGTTCTTGCACTAAGTTCTCACTTCTCAGCCTCTATGTTACGTTAGTGCCTGAACAAAGCTAATACAAAGAAACTGACTTCAGATTTGAGTACAGATACCGTGTTGAGAGAAGCCTTACCATATTAAATGTATGAATGTGTATGAAGCTAGATCTGAGGTTAGCTTCTCTTCATCTACCTTTGCATAGGGGCTGGCGTGCAGTATAGACTGAGTCAGTGTTTCCGCCAGACCCTACCCGTGTGGGTGTTTACCCTAACTGTCTCGACAACACCCCGCAACTTTAAAACTTTTGCTGTGAAAAATCGATAGAAACCATACAAACTTCACTCACAGCCTCCCAATTTTGACTTTGTATCCCCAAACTGAAAATCCTAGTGGAGACCCTGGACTGAGTGCATGCAGTGTTGTTTCTTTCATTCTTGCTTTTGGGGGGATTTGCCCCACGGGGATTTTCAAGCGCACCCCCGAATAAATTAGTCTTAACACTTGTATTATTCATATGTATTTATTTATTTAACTGTACAGAATTATTATATATAGTACAAATTCTCCAGATTGGTGACCTCATCAAGATATTGGTTCTTGCCTTTTTACAGTGGAAGAGACCAGTATTATTAACGAGAGTTTTAGATGATGGGACTCGAAACTGTAATGTCGAAACTAAATCCATACAATCTAACTTATTTTGAACAAATTTTTGAAGAAATAACAGATCAGCAATATTGCGCCATTGCTCTAAGCTCTGAATATTAAAGTTCATAATGACTGCATTGTAACTATCATAAGCAGGATAGATTCGAGTTTCTTTAAAAGTCAGGAATTTAAGAAATTTTGATTAAATTTTCTCTAATTGTTGGCAATGTTTCAATTGATATGGATTACAAATAGAATAAGCATATTCTGCAAGCCATAGGCATCTGGAACATGAGAGTAAGGCGCGTTAGCGTTGGTGCAGCTGTATCGTTAAGTGAATCTGGTGTTTGTACGTTCTTCATTGGCTTGGTTCTTGCAGTGTTACTGGTGATAGGATCTGTGGAAAAAACCCGGGCCCTTATTCTCTGGACGATGTGATGGAAAAACTGGATAAAATGAACAGTAATATTGTAGGGATACAACGAGTAACGGCGGAACTTAGTGAACGACTTGACAACCTGACGAAAGAGCTTCACTCGGTGAAAACAGAAAACGATACATTGAGGAACCTTATAAAACAAATCGAAGTGACTATTGATCAATTAGAAAACCACTCTAGGCGCAATAATCTAGTCTTCTACAACTTAAAGGAGCGAGGAAATGAGAGTTGGCAAGATAGTGAAATATTACTTCGCCAGTTTTTGTGGGAAGAGCTTGGAATTAATACTGCCGATTATGACTTCGAAAGATGCCATCGCCTCGGGGTTAAAAGAGGGGATCATCATAATAGGCCTATAATTGCGAAATTAAATTAATTCAAAAAGAAATCTGAAATTTTATCTTACGCTTACCACTCACGAAACACGCCGGTATCAATCACAGAGGACTATTCTCGTCGTGTGCGTGACATACGATCGGAACTCAAAGCACATCTTCAGAATGCTAAATCTGCGGGACTACGGGCAAAATTAGTATATGACAAATTGTGCGTTGAAGGAAAGCTGTATACCCTGAGTGACCTGAAGAACACTGATAAAATATCTTTTTCTGGCCCTACTCCCGGTAAACACGAGAAAGTGCATGAACTCCCAACTCCCCCTGCACCCGCTCGTCAAGATAAAGTAAAAACAACTGCGCAGACTTCTCACCCTACGGATGAACAGTACCACCACTCTCTTTCAAGGTCAAAAACCTATCCGGAAGCTATTTCCTCCGCCCCTCTTGGTCACCCTCCTCTGATTATTCCAACCAGAATCCTGAAAATCTCCACCGCCTGGGACCGGAGAAGACCCGCACAAATGTAGAGTAAGACAGCTGACTAACAGGTAGGAGGTACAAAAACGGAACAATTGTCTCTGAGTACAAATTGTAAACATGGATCCCCAAAAGCGGCTGACTATATTGTGAAGTGTTCCAGTGATATAGAAATAAAAAACAGTTTTTAATCTATATGCAAAATGTTGGTGGAATGCGTACCAAAGCCAATGATTTCTACACTAGTGTTTTATGCAATAGCTATGATCTGATAATAATAACTGAAAGTTGGTTATCTGATGATCAATTTGATTCAGAATTCTTTGACATGAGATATAAGGTGTTTCGTCAGGATAGAAACTTCGAATTGTCTGGAAAGGCAATAGGTCATGTTGGGGTGTCTACAAAAACATAACATGTATTATGTAAACTCTATGGATAGCTATTTTGAGTGCATTATAACTAAAATTACTATAAAGATGCTATCGCTATATGTTTGTGCTGTATACATTCCA
>JAGDQP010063839.1:391-11662 GCA_022664845.1 Lepisma saccharinum
AGATCATCAGGTTCATTTATGTCATTATTATTGTCGTCCAACATAAAATTTATCTTAAAGCTGATGACGCTGTGCTGACTCGTAGTCGCGTGCTCGATCACATTCCATTCCTGTATATTTCTACAAAGATTTCCCCTGGTTAAAGTTATATCAATATTACTCTCCGCGCCAGCCCTGCCCTGAAACGTGGATGGTTGATTCTCCTTGTTGTGTATGATTAGATGATATTGGTTGATGATGTCTTCATACTTTTCACCGTTTTCATCTGTTCTCGGGCAGTGCCAGAGCGGAGACTTGGCATTAAAATCCCCCAAAATTAGTAAATTACTCTTATAAAACCCATCCAGAATTGCCTCTAGTTTATCTACAAAGACATCCGCTGGGATGGAGAACTGGCAGTAGAGATTTGCTATTGTAATCTGATTTTTTCCAAGTTTAAGGCTAAAAGTCTGGATCCATTTGCATGTATATCTAGAATCCACCAGTGCTTCAATCTTCCTGTTGAATATAACTACTGCGACCATAGGATTCGGGTCGTCCGGTAGCAATACCATGGCGTCGGTCGGCATGCCCATCATCTTTCCCTTATTAACATAGGGCTCTTGGATGCATGCCACGTCCACTTTTTCCTTCTCACAATATAGCCTTAGTTCTTGTGTGGCTAATTTTGATTTGTCCAAGTTAACCTGGACGAATTTGAACGACTTATGGTTGTCTTAAGTGGACGTAACATGCCGGGAACTTTTCTGTCGGGATGAACACTGTGCGTCCGTACGCCATGACGAATTGTCTGTATATGTTGTTTAACTGGAGGGACTCAACCCTCCTCTCGAATACTTTGTCGATCAGGTACAGTAGCTTTTGTGGATCTGCAATTATGCCATTTGAACGTAGATTTATTCTGTCCACTTCGTCGATTATTGGAAAGGTGATCGTTTTACCATTTGGGTGAATGTTCCTGATAACCGTTCTAAGGGCGGCTGCCAGAAGTAATGGTTCTTCCAATCGGGACAGAATATATCCTTTGTTAAGACCTGCATAGAATTCGTTTGGATTAAAGTTTGTGGTTCTTTCTTTTTCTTCCGCCAGTTCTCCCTCCGTATCTTCCATGTTAGGTATTACCATATCCTCCATCTCTGCTTCAGTTACCTCGGAACTTCTATTCTGACTATGTTTCTTCTTATATAGTCTAGGGATCCAAGATTTCCATCCTCTTCTTTCCTTCCTCACTTCTTCCTTTCGTTTCTCCGTTACTTGTCTCTTAGCTATAACGTCATTTTCGTCTTTATCCGTCTGCGTTTCGTCTTTATCTTCCTGGCTTTCGTGAGCCTCGTCCCTAGCATCCGTTCTGTTTTCTTTTGTCTCTAGTGTGCTCCAAGTCCTCATAATATTCTCATAAAGGAGTCTGTCCTGAACTATCATCTCAAGGCCGACACTCTCAATGTCATGTTCCCATTTCTTCAGAGCCAGCAGAACGTCCTGAGAATCCGCCCTCCAGAGCCCCATCCCTATGGCTGGTATAACTATTTTTACTTTTTTGTCATGTTTAACTGCCGAGAGTAAGTCTAATGTTAGTTCTAAGTCTTCTTGGAAGGTTTCTCTGGATGACTTTATGTTAATAATTTTGCAGTTGTACCTATTTTGTGATAGGTAGATTTCTAATCTTTTATTGTTTTCTAATTTGATGTCATAATATTCCAGGTTTTCTAGATTGTATTCATCGTGTGACAGGGCCACCGTCTGGGCGAAACCCCTGGGAAAGGTGACCAGGTTGGGGTTAATATAATGGAGTACTATTTGGTCTTCCTGGTCCATATTTATGTGCCCACGCTTTATTACGAGGAATTCTTCCGTTAAATTTGTGTTTTCTGTTACCCAATTACTAAAGTTTTCTACCTTCTTATTATTATTAAATTCCAAAAGCCTTTCTAGGCTTCTCTTTTTCCTGCATGGGGGGTTCTTCTTTTTTGAAGTTGGTGATGCTTTTGTCTCGACTCGAACTGGATTACAATCCATAATCGAAACGATCTATGACTCGTTGTAACGCCAACTTGTACTGTGGGCATTCTTGTTGCGTTTTGGCCCCACACAGCTTTTTCCTCGAATTGCAGGGAATGCATATCTTCTTATCCTTATCTTTGCACTCCATCTTTCCAGGAAAAAAGGGGAAAAGGAAAAAATGGGTGAAAAGGGTAACCAAAAACCCCCCCCAAAAAAAATAATAATATTTTTTCTTTTCTTTTTTCTTTTTTTTCTTTTAAAATTTGTTTAATTCTTTTTACACACTTTTCGGGGGGGTCAGTTCCCCCGGGGAATCCACCCTAAAACGTTCGCGGTCGAATTCCAGGTCGAAAACATTCCCGGGGGGTAAATAAGTCCCATATATGAGGTCAACGGCCCCCAAAAATATCATGAACCGATCACCAGCGGCCCGGAAGGCACAGACCTCTTAGCCCTCCATGTTCCTTATATAGGCACTACACAAAGAACTTAGTAAAATTTTTATTATTGTGGAGGAACCGGGACTTAGAATAATTTTATCTGGCAATTGATTGTCCTTTAAAGGACGCCGGATGTCCACGGTCAAAGAAACTCTGGTGATGTAGAGATCTCAGAGCCAACGTGAATGACTTCTCTTTATTCCCATATGATTAACATGGGAAATTTCTGTTCCTGATATCTCCTTCAAAAAAAATAATACGAGGTCCGCACCTTCAGGTAACGTTCCACTTATGTTCATAAATAAAAATATCTACTTACTTTTTTGGTCCGCCCCGTTTCTCCTCAGGAAAAACACTCGAATCACGGAGCACTCACGCACACGTCTATCTAGCTTCAAAGCCTATACTCAATCCTCCTCTGGTACTGGTATAGAATGAAAAGTCTGGCATGGTAAAACAAGATGATTTCTTGTAGGGAGGGGGTGGAGCACCCTTCTCAACTTACTAGGGATATCGCACTTGAAAGTTATGTGGGGTAAAAATAAAATTGTTATCGTATTTAAGGAGTACTTCGTTGGGATAACGGAGCGGGAATGCCGGATACGTTTTACTGGTAAGCTCAATTAGTTAAGCAAGCAGTTCGACGACGTGCTGTAACGCCACTTTTGCAGTTCGGACAAGGAATTGCTGTTCATCACACCACTTGCTCATGTTTTCTCATAGACAATTTGCACAACAGGAATTTTCATGCTCATACCAGGTGTATGCATAAGTAGTTTCCGGTTTAACTTAGAGATGCCGGCAGCGAAAAGTACGCAGCGTATTCATTTGACACATACGTAATGTTGTTCGTCTGACATTAAACTACAAACACACACAATTTGAGTCCGCCAATAACTAGCGTCTTTGTTTTATCGTTCAGTGATCATGTCGAATTTTGTGCCTGGAAAAGAACATTTGCGGCACTAATTGCTTTTCTTATTTAATCAAAAGAAAAAAGATGTTGAAAGGCATCGTGTGCTGGTAGATACATATGGTGAACACGATCCATCGATTAGAACATGTGAGACATGGTTTCGACAATTTGAAAGTGGTGATTTCAATATGAAGGACAGTGCGCGCTCTGGTAGGCCACAAAAGTGCGAAAACAAGCAATTGCAGGCTTTATTGGAGGATGACCCAACTCAAACTCAACAGCAATTGGCAAAAGCATTAAATGTGTCACAAGAAACAATCAGCAGACGTTTACGAGCAATGGGGAAGATCAATAAACTGGGTAAATGGGTCCCACACGATTTGAATGAACTTCAAATGGAAAATCGCAAAGTCACTTGTGAAATGCTGCTTCAACGCCACGAAAGAAAATCCTTTTTGTATCGAATTGTGATGGGTGACGAAAAATGGATTTATTTTGAAAATCCGAAGCGGAAAAAATCGTGGCTTTCACCTGGCGAAGCCGGTCCTTCAACACCAAGGCCAAATCGCTTCGGCAAGAAAACTATGCTTTGTGTCTGGTGGGATCAGAGCGGAATTGTGTATTATGAACTCTTGAAGCCCGGCGAAACCGTTAATGTACAACGCTATCGCCAACAAATGATTAATTTAAATCACGCATTGATCGAAAGACGACCGGAATGGGCCCGAAGACATGGCAAAGTGATTGTGTTACACGACAATGCGCCATCTGACACAGCAAAACCAGTGAAATACACCTTGAAATCGCTTGGATGGGACATTCTTCCGCACCCGCCGTACTCCCCAGACCTGGCGCCATCAGACTATCACCTCTTCACATCAATGGGGCACGCGCTCGCGCAGAGCAGTACTTCAGCAATTTCGAAGACTTTGGAAAATGGCTCGACGAATGGTTTGCCGCAAATGACAAGCAGTTTTTCTGGGATGGTATGCATCAATTACCTGAAAGATGGGCGAAATGTGTAGAAGCCGATGGCCAATGTTTTGAATAAAACAAAATTAATTTCCCTTGAAAATTACGTGTTTTCTTTACCACAAAAACCTGCAAAAACTTATGCATACACCTGGGACACTGAAATTTAGAAATGTCAGCGTTTTCCAACTAGTGTAACTTGATATTATCCCCTCAGTTTCGCTTCTGGAAGTTTTGTGCAGTACGCTGCAGACAACGTTGATGATAACATTGAAACGTGGATGAGGATTAATATGGATCCTCTCCTCTGGGGATGGGAAGTGCAAGGACAAATGTTGTTCCCCAAAAAATCATCACAAACACCGGCCCCAGTTGACCTTCTAGAATTCATCAAGTGTGGCTGTTCAACAAATCAATATGCCGCTGGGCAAGCCGCGCCGTGGTAAAAAAACAAGTCATGCTTTGCACCTAAGCTTGTACAAACTGCAGGGAGTCATTATGCTTCAACTTCGTTTCTCCAAATATAGATAATGATGATGATGTTGACGACGACCACTCTCTTCCAATATAGACCTCACTTCTATAATCCATGTAATGCTGTGAAGAAATTAGTGATAATTGCCAACATAAACATAACAACATTAAACTTTTAGTATCGTTTTATCAAGGTCCTGATTAGATACAACACTTGAGAATTCATACTGGTGAAAAGCCTTATATATATATATATATATATATATATATATATATATATATATATATATAAATCACAGCCATATTCAATCCACTAGTGGATGAGGCCTCTCCCCGAAGGGAGGAAGGAGTTTTATTATTATTTTTGCAGATTGGAATTCATTCCCTTGAAGGTGAAGTTACACATTAGACAGAGAAAGAAAGACAAATTACAAGAACCAATTGTTGGTGCCGAAACTAAAATTAATTTCGATATATTGGAGCCTGTTGGTGTTTGCTGGTTTGGAAATTGAAGTAAGTGTTACTCTTTTGATGATGATGATTTTATATTGAGAGTCGACCGAATGTTAGAAAGAAAGATAATGTCTAACACGGTCGGAAAATGCATGCTCTCGTTGTTGTACAAGCGCCATAAATATTAAAATAATATTAGAAGTAAACTTTTCATTTTGTTGAAAGCTAGAGAACATTTGCAGTCATAATGGTTCAAGATATTCCTTTTTGTAGAAAGAGAATAAATTTATATATTTTTTGTTAATTTTAACTAAAATTGTGAAAAAATCAAAGAAAGAAAAAATAATCCTTGTTGATATGACCAAATCATGGCGCACAAGATGTGGTTTTTGAAAATACATAATCTTTAGTTTTTAAGAACCACTGCCGAAATAACATTTTTCCTTAACAAGACCTTAGTATTTTATTTCGAAATGGCTGACTGCACATATAAAAATGTAATAGTGTTTTTACCTTATAAAAAGGCAATAACAAACCAGTGTTAGTTTACCTTGTAATAATAATTCGTTGTTGAACACATACAACTATTGCATGTGGAAATGAAATATTATTTGTTCTTGACTCCTTTTAAAGTTGATTGTTTGCACTTTTGATTTAAATCTTTTTAGAAACCAGTACTCCATGTTGAAATGAAACACTTGACTTTTGACTTTTTTAAAATCTTTTTTTAGAAACATTCTTTTGAAACCAGTACTCCATGTTCAAATGAAATACTTAATTTTTGGCTTTTTTAGAAACATTGTTTTGATTTAAATTTTTTTGAAACCAGTACTGCACGTTGAAATGAAATACCATATTTTAAAAATTTTGTTGCAAAAGCATTCCTTTTTAAGGTATAACAAACTATAATTTTTGTTAGTTGCGTTTAGAGTATGAGTGCGAGAAGACCGTTTTAATTCCGTTGTTGTTTCTTTACTATTTCAGAAAGATCACCATGAATCCATTAGACAACATTTTGCCTACTTTACAAATGCATCAACACTTGATGGAAACACCATGGTTTCAATTTGGCGCGACATCTGCTATGGGTATAGTTGCGGTTTACGGTCTACAACAGATTTTGTAACTAGTGAATTTACTTTGTACCTATGTGATTTATTTTGGAACAGAGTCGAGGAATGCATAACCCTCTCTCACTCTATAGGGGAATGGTTGAATTAGAAAGCATGCTTCCCTTACCATTTGCCTTGAATACGGATATAAATTTTCATAATGGAAACATTATGCAGTATCAAGCACAATTGGGAAGTGAAGTACAAACTGTAATCCCTCCGCTAAATGATTGTCAGTTTCAGCATGATGGGGGACAGGTCAATATGAATATTTGTAATCGTGAAACGGTATCTCATGCATACGAGTTTGATGGTAATATTTTGCCGCGATCCCCCATTAGGGAACGTGATGAAAATGGGATTGTTGAAATATTTGATGTTCCTGCTATTACCCCCCCCCCAAGTCCTCCAATGCAACAAGAAGAAACACTAGTTCTATGACTAGTTCAATAAATACTGCAATAGATTTATTACAGGAAGTAGATTCAAGAAACGAAAAACTGGTACCTTTGCCTACTCCTGCAATGGAAATTGAAGAAAATTCAAACGAGCCATTGCCTGATTTACTTGGTGGCGTCAGCCCATCACTTAATGCTACGCTACCCCCACCTATGGTGTCTGTTTTAGCTTGCAACCAAAATAATAATAATGGTATTGCACCAAGGGATTCAAACTCTGAGTTGATGTCTTTAATTTTCGAATATGATGTATTCAATCGTACAATTAGGCAAATAGGTCCCAATGAAGAAAATAGACGTGAAGATTTTGATAACGTAAATGTCTGTACTCCGCCTTCAGCAGAGGAGTTGTGTATGCCAACAAATTCAAAGAGGAATAGAAAGAGGACCTTTAACAGAACACAGTCACCTACAGCTAAAGCCTACGATCAACAGCGTAATATTCTTGTTGAAGCAGGCTCATCAAGTAATGTTCTCCCTGTAGTTCACAGATTGTTTGGTAATGTTACACCAAAAAATATAGAACAAGAGGCACTCAAAAAATTAAGTAAAAGAATGGCGCTGCACCTTCTGCTTGGAAACCATGGAAGCCTGCAGAAAATATATGTGGTAGTGGAAATGAACCGCCACATGACTTTAACATTGTATCTAGCAGTCAAAGAAAATTTCCAGATTTCGGCCTTTTTGGAAGAGAAATAACTTTGGAAAACACTGATCAAGTATCAGTTGTGGACCCAGAGCAATACGTGAATAAATTATTTGAATTTGCCACAAGACATATTCTATCAGGAATTCCAGAATATGCATACGCCGGTTTAACTATCGACAGCAGTAACTCCACCACCAATAACCCTGTATACGTTTCTTGGCGTTTAAGAGATGAAGTGACTCCCGAATTTATTTTACAAACATTAGAAAATGTTCTCAACTCCAACGAGAGTTTTTTGATTGGAGAATTAAAAATTAAAGTCCATTGGATTGATCCACGATTTGGCCAGGGACCACTTAATAAGCGTGCAAATAAATTAGTGGATAAGGGGTTGTTTCTTTTGGCTTTACAATAAAACCTGCAAATGATATTTATTGTCTTCCACAAAGTTTCATTTTATCCCAGGCAAGAGCAGATGGAAATCGTGCGCTGGCACAAAAGCTTCAAGAAACAAAACGAAGACCAAACATGTGGATTGATAGAGCGAAAGAACTATGTCTTAAAGCGGGCGTTGACATTGAAAAAATAATGGGTGTACGAATAGAGAAGTACATATGTTCCAGCAACAATTACTTCCACATTACCAAATTGTAGTTTACGAGAAAAACCCCGAAACAAGAGAAATTATTAAAGTATACAGTGGTCCACCTGCTCCAACTCAGTTGTTCATTGATTTTCGAAATCACCACTACAGTGTAATTCCATCTATTAGAAAATACCTATTAGTAGAAAAATATTGTCCATATTGTTTACAGGGGTCAAATAATCCACGGTAAGATAAATGCGAATATAAATGTTCGTATTGTGAAGAGTACCATGGAATTACACAAGAAGAAAAAGGCCGATTTCCATGCGATGCATGTCATAGAATATTTCTGTCGTTAAACTGTTTGGTTAATCATAAAGTTCCCTCAAAGAAAAATAACAGATCCTTATGGCAGGATGTACAAGAATGTTTAACTTGTCACAGACTTTCAGATATGCGTCGTCGTCGTCAAAAACAAAAGCACGTTTATGGAGAAATGTACTGCTCACTATGTGAAAAATTCGCTTTACCAGGCCATGACTGCTATGTACAAGCATTAAAGCAACAACAGTATGACAGATATCTTGCCATTATATTTGACTGCGAGACTCAACTGTTAGACGCTAATGAAAAGGGGGAAAGGGAACATGAAGTGAACTTGGTTTGCTGTTCGCATCGGTGCAACCAATGCTGGAATGAAACAAATGAAAAAGTTCCCTGTGATAATTGTGGCGATTCAAATAATAGCAACAGTAGAGACTTTATCTTTAGGACAATGGGAGAATTTATAAAGCATGTATTAATTGCCAGGCCTAAATTTCAAAAGGTAGTGTGTCTTTCACACAACGGATCTGGTTTCGACATGATAGTGGCTGCAAGAAACTTGATTGAAGACCAAGTTCATGGAAAAAAATATGCAATGTATCATGAACGGCCAGAAAATTGTTCAAATGAATTTAAATGAACGTATTATTTTTAGAGATACGTTGCTTTAAATGAACAATAAACTTAGTAATTTGCCAAAGACATTGGGTCTTGATGCAAATTTAAAGAAAGGCGTTTCCGTACCTGTTCAACACCAAGCAAAATGAAAATTATGATGGTCCCATTCCAGATCTGAAATGGTTTGATATTGAAAATAAATCCGAAGATGATGAAAAAGCATTAAGGGCATGGCATGATACATGCAAGAAGGATCCCAACTATAAATTTAATATGCAAAAAAATTAATTAGTTACTGTCAGAATGACGTGTTATTATTAACACAATCAGTTGTGAAATTTTCCAATATTATCGAAGAAAAAAGACGGAGAATAAAGTGTTTTTTAAGTAGTCCTACTATTGCCAGTATGGCTATTCGTGTGTTTATATTCGACATTATATTTAGAACAAAATAGTATAGCCATCTTACCACCATTAGGATTTCAGCACAGGAACAAGCAAAGTAAAAAGGCTTTGCAATGGCTAGAGTACTTGGCACATACTACGGGTAAAAAAAATAAACATAGTGCTAATGGAGGAGAACAAAACGTAGGTCCCTACAAAGTAGACCGTTATTTTAAAGATGAAAATAGAGGAGAAGTAACTGTAGCTGAATATAATGGGTGCTTCTTTCACGGAGATCCACACTGTTATCCTAGCCTCCGCCATACTTCATTAGATGGTGGAGAAAGTCTTGAACAACGGTATGATCGTACCGTGAAAAAGGCAGATTATATTCGCAATCTCAAAAACACAACATTGATTGTAATATGGGAATGCGAATGGGATAAACAAGTCAAGAAAAATAAAGATATACAGAAGTTTATTAAGACCCACTGCGCAAATCTTTATGATGGATTAATCCCGAAACTTGCATTTAAGGGTGGAAGGACAGAATGCTTCCGTAGTCTGTATAAATGCAGTGAAAAAGAGGAAATTTCTTATTTGGATATAACAAGTTTATATCCGTGAGTAATGGCTAGAAAAATGCTACCTGTAGGCATGCCACGCGTGTACAAAAGCAATTTTCCAGAACTGGATAAAGTACACGGACTTGTAGATTGCACTATTTTGCCGCCAAGCAATCTGAAACTTCCGATTTTGCCTTTTTCATGTAATTCAAAATTACTTTTAGGTTTACGCAGAACGTGCATGGAATAAACTAATAATAATGACTGCCACCATACAGAAAAAGAAACGGAATTCAGGGGAACTTTTGCCACACCAGAACTTCATGAAAGTTTGAAACGGAGATATCAAGTAAAAGAAATCCATGAAGTCTGGGAATTTAAAATGAAATCTGGCTTATTTGAAACGTATGTGAGAAGTTTCCTTACAATGAAGCAGGAAGCCAGTGGATTTCCTGTCGATTGTAAAACAGAACAACAAAAACAGCAGTATATAAAAAACTATGAAAAACATGAAAGTATTCAAATGAAGTACGACAAAATTGAGAAAAACCCAGGAATGCGTTATATTGGTAAATTATTTTTGAATTCCCTGTATGGCAAATGGGGGCAACGCACAGACTTACCAGAATCTAAAATTGTCGAAGATAGTGCATCATTTTTGAATATCATGCTTAATCCAAATTATGAAGTTTCGACAGTAACACCGTAGGAGAAAAAAGTTTAATTGTAACTTACAAGGACAAGGAAAAGGAAAACAAACCATTGTCATTTTCGAATGTTTGTTTGGCCGCATTTATCACATCATGGGCGCATCTACGGTAGTATGAATTAATGGATACTGTAGGATATGATAAACTCTTGTATGTGGATACGGATTCCATCATGTATATCCACAATAAAAACGAAAAGCCACCTCTGGAAACTGGGATGTACCTTGGCGAATTAACCAATGAAATCCCTGATGGCTGGTATATAAATTTGTTTAATTGTTTAGGTGCAAAGAATTAAGCGTATCGTATACAGGAAATTGCAACAGGAAAAGTCAAAGATATTTTGAAAATTAGAGGCATCACCTTAAACTACCGAAATAAAGATGAAATTACTCTGGACCATTTTTATGATTTGATCACCGAAAAAACAAAAAAGAAAGTTATTTTTTCTCCAAATAATATTCGAAGAAAACCTGGATTTGTGATTGTGCCTAAACCTGAAACCAATACACACCAGGTAACCATCAGTAAACGCCGAAGAATTGTTGAAGACATTACAATCACCGACTATAAAACCTTCCCCTATGGCTACAAAGAACATTGAAGAA
>JAGDQP010063840.1:0-11662 GCA_022664845.1 Lepisma saccharinum
ATATTCAAATAGCACTACGTCAGTTTATTGAATATTTGACATCCGCAAGTGATGGTAAACATCACATGTGAAGCACAGAACGCAGTGCTGACAACTGAAAGTTTGAGCCTTCTTTTGAAGAAATATGTTGCAATTTTTTCATGCTTAAGTTGGTAAATCATTCACAGTTTGCAAGTGTGCTTCACATATGTTGTTCACCATCTTTAGAGAATACCGTTTACCCAATACAATGACGTAGCCATTTGAAAAATCTGACGTTTTTAAGCGTGGTTGGAATGTCGAAATTTTGGGAAGCCCGAATTCCGCAATGACAGAAAGTAACTGAGAACTTCAGAACACCCGTATTATATATACATACCTGTTTCTCCACTAATCACCAAAACTTGATTGGTTTCCAGAAGCCTCAGAATTTCTGATCTTGACTTAAAGACAGGTAATTTCTGTCGTTCTGCCAGCAATTCTCTGTACTTGTCGTTTTTCAGCAGCTTCAACTGTAAAATCATCTTTAACTTATTGTCCAGCACCTCATCTTTTGTTAAACGACATTGTATAGGATCGTCCGTTCCTGCTTCAGGATCAATTTCCTCATCACTATCAAACGATGGACTTCCTTCTGGAGTAGATCTTTTACCTTCTGCATTTGAACCAGCTGGAGTGGACAACAGAGACAACTTTTTCAGTAATGCTCTCAAAATATCCTCGGTTTCTTCAGTTAGGGGAACAGGTTCACCCTGGAAATGAAATAAAGATATATATTTTAGTAGTCATATATTCCCACAGGAAGAAAGAAACACGAGGGAGCGTTTAATCTTAAAAGCAAACTTGGAAAGGAACAATGTGGATTGTACCGTTTGCTTCTCCATATTCCTCAATAAGTCCCTATACTCCAGGATCAGGCTCCAGAATAGTTGCTCTATCGCAATTTATAATGGATGTTTTTACTCATTTCTCCAGTTTGGTAGTATGGTCGAAAATTGATGCAAAAGACGTTAAAATGACGGGTAAATGTCACAAACCAAACGACGTGTGTAAAATCCCTGCAGTGACAAACTTGTTCTTGTAGATATTTGTTTCAAATCAATATATAAAGGAACCAATCTGTCCCAAAACAATTGTTTGATCCCGGTGGTTTTGCATCTTTTTTTAACAGTATTTTAGAAACAAAAAATATACACACAAAACAGTTGAACCCGACAACATCTCAGATTAGCCAGGATCACGTAGTCGCTATCGAAAACGAAATATATTCATAGTATGTCGTCCAAAGCTGGGGCATGAGACATGGCAGAATTACGTCAATTAAAAGACCAAAATGTCACGTAATAGTGACGTAGATTTCATTATACTGATGTGATTTTGATTTTTTCGACCACAAAATGACGTCTTTTTCACGTGAGTGTGCTGCTTGGGTGATCGTAGCGACGGCACTTCTAGACAGAGAAAAACACTGCAGACCACTTAAGCGGCTCAAGTAATTTACCGCAGCAAAGTACGAAGAAAGTTCAATAATATGGATAGACTATGGTCGAATTACGCAACGAAGAAGAAAATTCTTCCTTTCGAATACAGTCCAACATCGCAGAGAAAGGGTTAGAGAGAACGAAATTGTTTTCTGATTAATTAGATAGATTGTTACGGAAACTTTTGTTGTCGAAAATTTGCATGCCATTTGTCTTAATACTAATTATTGTGTAATTTTGTGTGAAATATATAAATAAAAAAATTGAGAAAGAAGCTGTGAATGACAAATGTGATTCTAATTAAATGTTTGACTACGAAATATTTTAGTGTAAATTTCTTTCTTCTTCGTTTCTTACTCTTAATGCCATTTTTTACTTTGCAACTTATCTTTCTATAAGGCTAGAACTAGTATCGAAAAGAGAATCGTTCTATTGTTTTAAAATGTGATTTTTCTCAATGTGTTTTGTTCCAGAGGGTTAGCTGCTTATTTCTTGAAGCTAAAAAAAGGGCTTAAAAAGGACTTCGTAGAGGAGTGCAAAAAGGACACACTGTTCCGTTATTTTTGTGCTGTCCTCCTATTTTCTTCCAGTGTTGGATGAGGTTGCAAGGAAGAAATGTTAGCTGACGAGAGTTGAAGTTAGAGGTGCTATTGTCCTAATAGGCAAATAATGTATTCGGGTGGGTGACGTGAGAGGGAAAGAAACTACGCTTGACTAACGGGGAGTGCGGAGGGGCGGTTGCGACGTTGCCATTTTTCTCTTTCCCTTATGTGTGTCAGCAGTGAGTGCTCCTCCTGTTCAATCGTGTTTCTGTTTGGACTACTAACTCTATTTGTCCATTCTGTCCAGGCAGGGAAAAGAAGAGCTTTCTCGTTTGACTTACTACAACGCAGTCCACTGAGGAAATAACATGTGACAACAATGTGTATGACGTATGACTAAGTATCCAATGCAACGCCTTTCCCTTCGTGCTGGTAGGAAGGCTACAGAAAAAGACAGAGCTGTATTATTTCCTTCTTAACAGTGTAGTTTTCATTCACGAATTCTGAGCAGTCAATTTTATTTTTATTGGTGGCATTCAGAGCGGTGAGGGCTCACTGAATTTGTCCTTTGAATGACACTTCTCACTTCCAGCTCACAGTGAGCCGACGCCATCTTTGTGAGCAAAGATTTTCGCGCTCACTTGTGAGCCGGACCTCCCCGGAAGTGCGGTTAGTGCGACTGCAATATGGCTTCCGGCGGAGAGGAATATAGTATAAACCTACGAGTTTATCAGAAATATTACCAAATAACAACAAGCCATGAGGGGCACTTGCAGCTTCAGTCTGGTATTCATATTTAATCCGTTGTCGATAAAAAACGGTAACATATGCCTGACATCTTCCCGACGTGCCATATTTACTATTATTTGTGCTATGCGATATTCAATTGTTCGTGGAACTTCAACCATACGCTTTATAAAATTCAACTGTTTATTGAACATAAACGAAAGTAAGCATCCGAAGGATCCGCTGTGAGCGCTCACTCACTGGAGATCACTCTCACTGAGCCGCTCACTGCGCTGAATGCAGCCAATGTTTAAAACAGTAGTGTTTAATGAATTTCCATTTATTTAGACAATTTTTTCATCTTTTGGACACGAAAACGGCGCAACAAAATGCTGCAAATGTTAAAAAAAAAAAAAAAAAAAAAAAAGGGGGACATTTTATTCATAAGTAGTAACAAAGAAAAGTAACGTTCTTTTAAATGAAAAAGAGTAAAAAATAACTTCACTTCAGTGGGATTTGAACTTACTTCCTTCCGACCAGCGAACCAACTGATTTCCTATAGGCTAGAGGGCCAAGTGAGAGAGAACGCCCTCGAAAGGGTCTCTGTCGTCTCGTCAAGTACTTGAGAACAATGTTTAAAAAATTCTCGCATATATCTTATTCCTGATGTCTTGTGGTATGTTTCTGTCACTGGGAAAAGTTATGAGGTCTTCTGTTGACATTTTAAACCAAAAGCGATTAACTTAACAGAATAACTTTGTCTTTCGATAACCTTAGCGGTAACAAACAGGGGAGAATAAACTGGACTTGTAGCTATGATGCATTGTAAACCACTCTTAAATGATGACAAATCGCTCTTTCAAGTTTGAAGAATAAATAAATAATAATTCTAGCTATATGACCGGCCCATCTCTACCTCATCTTTTTCGCAATCTTGATGATATCTTCTTTCTACCTTTGTTTGTGCGCGAATCCATTCATTTGTCTTCCTGTCCCTTCTGGTTATTCCTATCATGCATATCTCAATTTGTTCCTTGTGTGACTCTTAATCGTTGAGTCGTTTGTGCATTCAATGTCCAAATCCAACACTCTGCCTATCCACGTTTGGGCTTTCCACGTTTGGGCATGTGTCATCTCAAGCGACAAAACTTTATCTCTCGAGAAATAGATCTAATTGCCTGCGACAACTATTTTTGTTCTAGCTCTTGTGTCCGGTATGAACACTAACGTTAGAATTTGACTTTAAGAGCTTTAGGCATCTTGTTCAAGCCGACTAACGTTAGAAAACTATAAAGAGAATAATTTTTGTGAGTTTTGTCGCTCGCTCCTCGTTCCCAGTATGTACATACTCTACGATGTGTCGCACTGTTTCAAATGGAGTTTCTACTATGTTTAATGACTGGTTTTGAGTCCACATAAAACTACAGGTCCCGTCCTTAAGATCTTACATCATCTCTGCTCCATGGAAGGTAATGTGAAATTATCATCGGTTCACCTACCCCTCAGGCCTTAGCATCGCCAAACCTCTAGGAAGAACATGCACAATTTCATCTACGGACCTGCCTCCCCTCCAAACTTTAGTCATTAAAATCGAAGTTTTATTGTATTGTATTGTATTGTATAATACTTGTGGCCGAAAAGGCGCACGCGCGCGCATTTATATTGCTAACAATTGACATTCATTATCACGATCTCTCACCAGTCACCACCAGTCGCAAAAGCTATTTTACGCCACTGATAACAAATTTAACTACGCCACAAGGAAAATGTCATTCCATATATGCGTTTATAATCAAATTCCGGCATATATACGTTCAGGCGAAGGTCAGCTACTCGGTAAGCAAACTATTACTGCCCTCTAGTTTAACTGTTACATAAGCATTGTGTCTCATTGAAGCATCGAGGTGCTGATTAGGCGTGTTATCAAGAATTGAGAGGAATAAGAAATTAGGTTGCAAATACTTCGTTCACTTTCTGTGTGTCGCATCGACAGATCGATCAACAGCGAGCTTTGCGGAAGCCTGTATTTTCGTCACGCCAAGGACAACCAGGAGACGTTTACTGGTATTATTTTCATTTGTTTTCTTACTACTAACATTGAAAGCATATGTATAAAATATACTGATAACAGTGATTTTTTTTTTTCGGCGTAGCGCAGTGCGTTTCAGTAACACAAATTAATTTTTGGCGCCATCTAAATGTTTATTCTATTTTCTTTGTTTGTTTTTTTTTTAAAAAAAAGCGGTGTATAATTTACGCTATTTTAAAGTTATATATTTTTAATTACTTGTTTCTCAGAAATAATAATAAAAAATAAACATATCACTCAAAAGATAAGAAGCAAACTGATGCTTGTAAGAAATAGTCAAATCGCTGGTAAGAAAGACCTTCACACAACAGACAGACCATGTCTTCTGGATCAATGCCAAAATTGGGAATCGTGTGTAGAATCTGTCTTTGAAGCATGATTGTGGTAAATTTAAAACACAGTAAATTAGAAACACTTCGCCGACGCTGGCAGTTGATATTCTGTTATGTTTCCAAGTTTTCGTAAATTTCCTACAAGTATGATTTGTTCCAAGTACCCAGATAACCAAGGAAATGTGAATAACAGTTTCAAAAGCCTGCGACAGCAAACGACCAATGAGGAGTTTATTTTCAAAACGGCAAATTTTTCAATAGGTATTTTAAAAAATGCATTTCTCTGGGAGGGCGCGTAATTGTGCGTATAAACTAGTCTTGTAATTAGTCAACAGTGCCTCTTGTTACAATGTTAGTTAATTCGCACAATTATAGAGCTCGTGCTCCCAGAGAAATGCATTTTTTATGCCTATTGAAAATTTTGCCTCACTGAACATGTGCCGTTCTGAAAATAAACCCCTCAAATGTGCATCAAAATTGTCATGGCAAATGTGAAAGTTTGTAGCAAAATTTCTAGATTTATCATTAGGAAAATAAGGAACAAATTTGCACTGCAATTAGCGCCAACTTTTCAAAATCTTGGAATGTTGTTAATCCAGGTGATATTGCAGAGACGAAAAGTTCCCGGTACCTGCAGGTGCATTTGAACGTGGGACCTTCCAGTTTAAGGTCTGACTAACTGACACTGACAGTTTATTACCAAAACAATACTATCGTCTCAGGCTATCCGACAGTCCGGCACGTATCCAGAATTTGGTTTTCGGAGAGGTCCAAGGGCTTCCGGGAGGGGTCCAAGGTGTGTCTGGGAATGACATGTATAATTACGCCTGAAGTTATACTATTTTTCATAAAACTCTGAGTCTGGAGGAGTACGGACCCCCTGGGCCCACCCCTAAATACGTCCCTGCCGACAGCTACGAATTGACGAACATTAACACGGCCAAAACTGATGAAATTACTTATTTGCTTGGCATAATGTTCTCACTTCACTGCACAACTGAAATAAATCAACAAAAGTAGCGATGATACAAAGCAAACCGAAATGATACGAGTTTTGTGGTGCTAAGTCGGGGTTCTCTGCTTGATATTTGATAATGATCTGAGTCGTTTTATAAAGAACGAGGTCACGCATTGCTGATATGTAACTTAATCTAGTCCATGAATTTGATGAGTTCCCTTTTGTATAATCGATTCACGATTTTTTTTTTATTATTCTTTAATATTACGATCAACACTGCCTACTTAAGTACAATCAGATTCAAAGAAAATGGATAATTTGGTGCACCTTCAACGTCCTCCAAGTTTCATAATACGGCAATAACGAATCAATATTCGATACAGACTTCAAATTAACGATCCATATGTTACTCTTATAACACTTTCAGTGTTGCCAGACGGTGCACATTTTTCACTCAGAAGAAAGTTCCATATGCCATCTTGTATGAGATGCATCCTATGGAAGAAAAAAGTTTCTAGAAATTGGTGAACACAATTTCGTTAGTAACTTTTCTGTTACTCCAATAATTTTTGATTTCCTATAGTGCCAGGGAGGGAATATGCTACTCTACAATACACGAAAGATGCATTAAAAGCACCCAAAATTCTTCAGAAGAAACTTACACATTTATTTTGATCAAATTTTACAAACAGTTTTCGTAGGCTGTACAAACACTCTTCATTCCTCTGTATTAAGGAATTCCTCCAATAGAATGAATAGAAGGGACTCCAACTCGGCGATTATTCCCGCTTACGTCCTTCTGCACACATACATTGTTTGAATGTGCAACATTTCATGGGTTGGGGGAGGGGGATCCGACTTTTGTAGAGGAATGAAATCACCTCTCAGAACAAAAGATACTCGGCTGAAACATATATTGCTCTGCTCAGGAATTTTATCAATATGGAAATGTTCAGTGACCAATTCTGAAGACTAGTGATGGGAATGAAAAAAATACAATTATATTTTACCCAACTGTGAAGTAGAAACTGACTAAAAATTCAAATGACGGATATCCAGATCTCCCTTATTCGGATTTGGCCATCCACGTCCGTTGCCTTGTAATCAAGGGGTCGTGGGTTTAATTCCCGGTGAGGACGTAAGTGGTTCGGACTTCGGAGCCCACGTTAAACTGTTGATCCCATCCTCAAAACGTTATGTTCATCATCTGATAAAAGGCAATTGCAAATCACCATCAGTTCTCCTTGCCAAGGGTCGGGACCTGCCTTCGGGCAGAACACCCACCCATCATCACCACCAGAAACTGAGGAACATCATTGCCTTAGAAACAAGTTTTAGGGTAATGCTCACATCTTGAGACAAAACAACTAACTTGGGAAAAACACATGCCATTTATTGTGATACTGTATTGAATACGACAAAGCCTTGTTTCCCAGGAAGTGAAAGGCCGCTTGCTTCCCTTCTCCGTGGAGATAAGCAAAAATTTACATACATACACAGAACGTCATATCATTTTCCTTAACGCTGCTATTTCTCAGATTCAAAGAATGAAAGATGATAGCCGAAATTTTGAGTTCCCACCAGGAAACGAACCCGAGACCGTATGTACTGGAGGCGAGCGCGCTACCGACTAGGCCACAATGGAGGCTCAATGATATAAATTTGAAATACATTAATTCTCAAGGCTTAAAAAGAGCATAATATTATCTTTCCTCTGGGTTTAGATCATTAAGAAATAATTAACTTAAACCGAAGCTCTGAGTTGCGTTGCGTACTAAACACATTCAAAAACTGTCAATTACTATCCACATGCAATATATGTACAGCTATTGCATCTTTCTCACTTAAACATTTTTTTTCTCCTACAATAAGGCACAAAAAGCAGTTCTACCTTTGATTTTTAGTTCTAAGCTTCTTTGGCTTCATGCCTTGGCATATGGCCAGTTTTGCTATTAGATGAAATGGCGGATTTTTTTTCTAAAGCTTTTATCACCTTTTCTTTACACGTCGTGACACAAACAAAATATAACGTAAATCATTCTGTTACATGATAACAATTGCTTGACAATCATACATTGACATGACACCACGACAAAATAAAATATCTCGGGAAATAGAAGGAACGCGAAGAAAAAAATACATCAGATTTGTGCTACAGTCTTTGTTTATGGAATATCTGTACTATATGCACTCAGATTCAAAAGCACACAATTGCCTAAACGATAGCAAATGGAGAAACACTGACTTCAAATTTGGGTTTTGATACCATGATTTAGGAGTTTGGTAACACTACAACCTTCTTCTGTGGTACTTTATCACTACATGAACTCAAGTCTGTTTGGCAAGCTAGTGCCTGAACAAAACCGGATAAACAGAGAATGGGTGCACGCACTGCCAAATTACCACGTTCAAAGTCTGTAATATCACTAGCAAAGTTCTGTGTTGAACAACATGTAGATTTTCTTTGGATCTGGTGCGATACTTGTAAACATCTAGGTTTTTACCATACATGTTTAAATGTTTTCATTCAAGTACCTTTCAGACTTTCATACAATAATCATAATTCACAGTCATATTCAATCCACTCGGAGGGACGAGTTGATTTATTGTTCCCACACTGACCAGAGTGTTGGGAGAGGAACTGTGATCGCCACTATCTTTTATTCACAGCAGCTCCGCAACTGTATCATGATGCTGAGGGCACCGTTCCAGTCCCTCTTGCTTTTTGAGAAAAGAAAAAAACACCCTTGGCAGATCCGGAAATCGAACCCGGGATCCCACGATCAGCAGTCAACGACGGTAACCACTAGACCAGCAGGACAGTCAGAATATCATTAGGGTTATTAGACTTTTATTTTATTTTATTTTATTTTATTTTATTTTACATGGCAAAAGTTAAGGCTGATAGCCTTGTCTTCCTTTGTGAAATCCCTTGCGTGCCCATTGCAGACTGGAAATATACATTTTTGGATAATGCAGATTTAAGCCTTTGACGGTACCATGCCGCATCAGCTATAATGTTCGTAGTGTTCAATATGAAGCTCTAAAGTACATTTTTCCACGCTTTCATCAGCCTATAACTCCGAAACTATGCACATTACGAAAATTTGTCAGAGGAATCTTCGTCTTGTTTTGATGTCAGAAATCACCTCTTGAAGTTTGTCGATGTAGTTCATAAACACCCTATATGTATATTGCGTTCCATAACTGTCCCCTTTTTGTTTCCAATTTTAGGGTAGAAAGAATCCAAGTTTTTCGCTGAAATTTTACAAGCCTAACAAGTAAACTAATCGATGATTCAAACTGCCTTTTCGACCAAACTTGGTGCATCCGGAAAACACCAGGAAGCATGATTAAAAGTCCTTTCCTCCATAAAGACGGGCCAAAGTTTGATTCATAAGAAGAATAAGTACTTATAATCGGAATCTAAGTGATCTAAGTCAAAAAACACACGTTTATATTTAAAATGTTTGAAATAATGGAGAACAAATACACATGAATAGATACCGGGTCAATGCGCTATCTTTTTTTACAGAGTCAGTTTGTCATTGCCGCCATCCTGAAGTCGGCCATCTTGGATCTTTCTAGTTTCTTTCTTTTAAAAAAAATGGGAAGAGGGTCACGTAACTTATCAATCAGGCATAGAATTTTACCAGAAATACATTGGTGATATCAGTTTTCTTTTATTATAAATGCATTTTTGAGAGAGATAATGAGATGTGACATTAGTTGATTAACAAGTCTGGAAATACTATATTCTTCTCGAAACAGTGCAAGAAATGAAGACAATGAACACTGGGTAGGTTGTCCCCAGTACTAATTATTTGTGCATTGGGTCTTCATTTCTTGCACTGTTTGAAGAAGAATACAGCATTTCCAGACTTGTCAATCAACTATGTACGATACTAATGTCACATCTCATTACCTCTCTCAAAAATACATTTATGGCAAAGAAAACTGGTATTTCTGGTAAAATTCTATGCCTGATTGGTAAGTTACATGACCCTCTTCCCATTTAAAAAATCAACAACAATTTACGATGGGCGACTTCAAGATGGCGGCACGCGCATTGACCCGGTATGTATTTGTGTTCCATTATTTCAAGCATTTTAAATATAAACGTATGATTTTTGACTTAGATTACACTTTAAGTACCTATTCTTATTAATGAATCTTTTGGCCACTGCGCCTGCTTTTATGGAAGAAAGCACTTTTAATCATGCTTTCTGGTGGTTTCCTGATGTACCCTACTCCTATACCAAATTTGCTCGAAAAAGCAATTTGAACCATTGATAGGTTTACTTGTAAAAATAATCGACAAATGTTACGTAGTTTTTTTATAGCGAAAACTGTGAAAATCATATTTTTCTTATAGAAAATCAATGTTAAAATGATCGCAGGCAGATTTTTTTTTAAAGATGAACCAAATGTTGCTCGAAGCAATTTACTACTCGATTTCTCGTACTCTAGGTCATAGAGAGACACAACTCATCAATCCTGATCGCAGCCTAGCGCACTAGCGGGTATCCTTCAACCGTTTTCGTCATTTCAGTAGCAGATTCTGTTCTTCGGTATACATCTAAGAGAAAATGGTAAATGGGGTATTTACGCCGGCTTGTGGGGTGTTCCCCTATTGTGTGTTTGGGTGTGTATGTGTGCCTATATAAGTTCTAGAGTACGGAAAAATCTTGTTCCAAATTGCTTTCAGCACCATTTGGTTTCTCTTAACATTCTAACATTGATTTCCCATAAGAAAAATATCGCTTTCGCAGTTTTCTCTACGAAAAACGATTAAATGTTTGTCGAATAGTTGTGTACTTGGCCGTATTCAATTTTTACACATCTCCCTTATGAGCTTACAAAATTTCAGCAAAGAAACGTGGATTCTTCCTACCCTAAAATTAAAAATAAAAAGGGGACAGGAGTTATGGAACGCACTATATATATAAACTAGGGACTGCCATTTTTATTACAGCCATGAAATGTTTTCTAAGCTAGATCCTTTGGGAATGTTAGTAATAATCCTTACCATTCGTTTATGTTGAATGAAAATATTTCAAAGTCGAGTAGAGGATCCCCATAAGGTTATACAATAATTTAAGTATGAATGGAAAGTCGCGTAATATAGGGATATAATGATCATTTGATCAAGGATAGGTACAAAAGTGCGTATCATATAAGTTGCCTGAGCTTGCCTTTTCCGTCGAGTTATCTATATACTTTTGCCAAGTTAGTTTAGTGTCTATATATATTTCTGGAAACTTGACTTCGTGCCCAAAATTACACTCTTTGTTTAGGCGTTAGCTTGTCATGTAGCCTGATCCAAATAGTGAAGAAAAAGAAAACACCATAAGGAAGGTTGTAGCCATACAAGATTAAAAAAACGGACAAACCTAGATTTGGAGTGTGTTTCTATTTACTTACGTTTAGGCGGTACTTGCGTTAGAGTCTAAATGCATAAAGTGCAATAAAACCATAAACAAAACTGTAGCCATAATGACATTAAATCAAGGTCTCTGATCCAAAATCTTTCGTATTTTCTTCGAATACCCTCT
>JAGDQP010063841.1:0-11662 GCA_022664845.1 Lepisma saccharinum
TCTCTTCAATTGGCGTGAACGGGATTCGAACTCATCATATTTCGGTTACTAGTACGTCATGCTAACCTCTGGAAACATCGTGTAATTACCTTAAAAGAACAACAATGTGCGACACAATATGTTACATTAGATATAGACTTCTCACTACCCTTCCAAGACTAATGTGACCAATGTCTGAAGTACGTTGCCTCATGTATCATCTTCCATTAAAATACGAAAAATGGTCCCTTGCACATTCCTTTTTTTTAATAGAAAATCAACTAACAGGTATCTCGTCCTACCCGTACACTTTCTTTCATAAAGGCCTTATATAGTGTTCGAATCATATTCTGCATTAGAAACATTGCTTCCGACAACGAGCTGTCCCTGTAAACACGAATGTTTTGGTGAAACTAGCACCATCAGAACAAATGCATTCCCAACTGAAACAAGTTGTAACAGATATTTGTTCTAACTCCAATTGATGCACCATATTGTACGTAGAATGTTCATGTGGAATGAAAAACAAGGACGCAAGGGTGTCAACGAAGTAATTTCGTGTTTAAATAAGTATATCGAGAATGTCTTACCTTCAAATATTGACATACTTTATTTGTTTTCAGACAAGTGTAGACTTGTTCACCCTATCTGCACTAATTTGGTCATCAAAACTTAAATACATCTACCATTACTTCCCTATAAAAGGCCATTTTTTTGCCATGCGACACAAACTTTGCAAAATCAGAAAAAAAGTAAAATGAAGAACGAAAGGGTAGAAACTCCAAGAGACACAGTAGAGAAAGAAGCAAATATAGATGTCATCTGCATATATTGTACTGATTTCTATAAATACAAAGAACATCTCAGTCTTTATTTTAAATTGTCATTGCAGCAAAAGGGCCAAAGATTCTCTGTTTCAAAATACAAGATATTTAAATACTCGTCCAAGGAACCTGGAAAGGTCTTTGCTGCATAAACTATAGGAGGATCTGACTTCTGGATGTATCATTTAAAATGTAATTCTTCAGAAAATGTATCTTTCAGCAGTGCTCCCTTATACCCTTCAGTATTGCCGATAAAAGCTAGAAAACCTGAACAGTCTAGTGTGAAGTATTTATCACCAGAAGGTTCTACACATCCCTTCAAGGTGTAACAACAGCTGGAACACCATGTGAGTCCGAAGAAGAAGAAATAGGAGATGAGTAAAGAAACATTTTTTTTGTATTAAAGACAGCAATGTATTAAAACAGGACTTTTGTTTAGGAGTTTTCTACTTATTCTTTTGTATTTATGTAGCATAACAAAATTATACTATGTAAAGTAGTTAGCAACGATTTCAAGTTTATACAATTATTATGTAACACTATATTCACACTTACAATATGTAAGGTACGTTATAAAATAACATTTGCTTCATACTCACACAAAATGTAACCAAATTCACACTTTGAATACCTAACGGTACTTAACAAAATGCAGTAATCTTCAACGTTTCCAAAAACATCTCAAGTCTATAGACATACATATTTTTACATTGATATTTCTGTTTCACGCAGTAGAAACTTTCACAGAGGGACAAAAACATAATTAATAACACAAACCACAAAAGAAATAAACACTTCCAAACAAAAACATTAAATATTATATAATGTTTTTTGTTCCTCCTGGAAACATTTCTCTGGTGGACTTCGAGTCTTTTGCAGTTCAGGTCCTTTTCAACAGGGTTGACAGATGTTTTTCTTGCCGACCTCTTTTTGCCAGGACATATGAGGAACTGAGTAACGAAGAGAAAAGTCAGCTAGATAATTAAATTTATTTATTTGCATTTCCTATGAAGTTTCATTAATACCGAGTGGCAAACATCTTTGCTTCTGTTCATTCAATTTTTTGTGATCATGCTTACTTCATGACATAGTTGAGTAGAATATTTTGCTTCGAGCAGCAAAGCCCGTCCCTCTCTCTATCTCTCTCTTTTTTCTCGAGATACATCTATCCATCAACATTTTGTCTTTGGTTTGGATCGTTTAATGCAGGCGCAGAAATCTCACCTAAGCTGCAATCTTCAATCATTAACTTCACTGAACTAGATGTATTGGGTACTACTTTGATTATGACTTGATGAGCTGATACATCTTACGTCATCATTTGTCGAGGTGTGACGTCATTTCTGACGATATTACGCCAAGTTTTGGTGCCTCTAGTTCTGAAACTATGTATTTTTTAATTACTTCAAAGAAACTTTTTACTTCTTTCGGTCTAAGGAATACACCACTGATTTTATGAGCATCATTTAAGAAACACCCTATATATAAGTGTTGATCCCTATGCTCTAGCCTTGACCTAGTTGTACTTGAAGACCACAGGAAAAGAGAGTGATTTGTCCATTTCTTTTCATGAAGATAATAGGACCATCCATCTCTTTGGTGTTTGAAGTTCCTTTCCAACAAAATATCATGCGAGAAGAGAATATGCATAGTCCATCTGTTATAAGCAAATCTTCATTTGATTTACAGCTATATGTAATACTCATTATTTACTTCTGAAACGATCTCCTGTAAAATCAACAAAATTGACAACTCCCCTTCTTTTCCTGTGGTCTTCAGTTGAAATAAGATTTCCGTTTAACTATAAAAGTGTTTGAAGTCCTTCCAGTTTGCAAATCTGTACATTGAATTGAACTTAACTTTTAAAAACATTAGTCATCTATGACTTCAGAGAGGTAAATCTGTACATGTCTACATTGTTCCATTGTAAGTGTTAAAAGTCCCAATGTGATGCATCAGTAGAGAAATTAAGACTGTTGAGCAAAGAACTGTGATTGAATACCTACAAAAGAAGCGATATGACTGTAACTTTGAGTGAATTGTCTGTGTCTTATGATATAGTGGAACGCTGGTGTCGTGAGTTTAAATCTGTTGGGGCATCTTCTGAAGATGAACATAATGGTTCTCCTGTAAAACTGCGCAACACACGAAAATATCAATAAAGTTTATGACTTAGTGTTGCAAGACCGGCGAGGCACCATTAGGGAGATAATGGATTATTAATACAGGCATCTCATACCATAGTGTGCACAATATTTACAGAGAAATTGGGCATAAAAAATTAACTGTAAGAAGAGTACCTCGAATGTTAACGCCCAGTCAGAAACGATTGAGAGCAACAAACATTTAACCAATTTCAAAGCAGACAAAAAATAACTTTATTGAAACATGTGAGTGTATGAAGGACCATGAAACAAAAATGCAAAGTATGGAATTTAAATATTAGAAGTTACAGCCCCACAAAAGTTCAAGGTACAAGCATCAGCAGACAAGACCCTGCTCACTCTCTTCTGGACTGGAAATGTATTATTTGGGGTGATTATTTGCTGAAAAGAACCATAAAATAGGCTTTCATTGTGATAATTTAATAGTAAAATTACAGGATGCATAAATGTGGCAAATTGAGGCGAAATATTATTCTGCGTCAAGACAAACTCTCCAAGCCACAGGTCTTGTGTTCCAATGGTTGATATTGCAAACACACGCTTCGAATACTGCCACACCCCTATTCCCACTAGATCTAGGATATTCTATTTCCAAAACTTAAGGAACTAGAATCCTATGGGAAAAACATTCGTCTGATAATTAAGTTGTTCAGATGTTGATCAAACCCTTCTTCCAGGATGAAATGACAGTCTTGGAGCATAGAGCAATTTTCAACGGGACTATGGTGAAAGCGATATAGAGTTGAGAATTCTATCTCAACTGCAAATGAATTATACCTGGAGTATGGGGATCAACACTCGTATTACTAAAACATAAATTTCGTTGTGTCAAATGAGAATTTCATTGATCCCAATTCTACAAATATTTTCGAATCAACAATCGCCATTTTTAAATACGCACAATTTTTCTTATAAACCAGTGATTCAGTGATGTCTGCGATATATTTTGTAGGTATCCGCGAACTATTAGATATTTTAAAAAAATGTATTTATTCATTTCTCTTGTTTAAAAAAAAAAATACAAGAAAAAGTATTTGAATGTATTGCCAATGGTAGAATATTTTTATAGACGATGTTTTCAGATTTTCTTCTCTGATTAATATACACGTTTATTTTTCACTGTTGTCCTCAGTTGTGTTTAATTCCATAGCTTTCTCGTATGGTGTAAATTAAAGACCTATACCTAAAATTTAACTTTCCTTTTCTGTGTAAATGGCAGAAATAATCATGTTTACCTCAACGCAGGTACATCCTTTATCGCTGTTAGAGAAGGATGTAAAAAACAGAAAATCTTGAAAAGATTGCTTAAAGATAATGTGAAACCTCGTTCTATCCCATTTCATTAAAAAGTTTGTTCGAATTAAACTTTTTCCGTTCTACAAAACCATATAAGAAGTGAAAGGGGAATTCTTAATCCTTTGTTTAATTCAATACTTCGTAGCATACGATTTCGTTTAAGTGAGCTACGATGGAGTATTTAAAATGAACACTACGATTCATTTAATAATTCTTCAACTACGCAAGAACATTCTGCAGTATTATTAAGTAATTTATTATAAAAACTGACCCAGCAATTACACTTAACACTAAAAAACGAATGTGTAACTGTTTAAGACATATAACACCTCCTTCTTCACACTTTGTGTTCTAGATGGACGTTGTTAGATCTCTATAACAGTTACACATTAGTTTTTAGTGTTTTTGTGTTAAATGTAATGTCAGTTTTAAAATAATTTACGAAATGAATACAAGGCTTCGTTTTGAGTATTATTAAGATGGCACTACTATTAAAATTTAACAAAATCTAATAAAAATCACTATTTCATTTAGCCACATGTTATAGTAGGCGTAGCCTACAGCCATGGACTGCAACGAATTGGCCGCAACTTGGAAAAGGTTTAGAAACACTGTTATAGGCTTTATTCATGCTAGGCACTTCAGCAAAAATAAACTATTTGGTATTATTCTTGAAGTTTCTTGAGAAGTTCTGTGTAGCTATTTGAGTCTCGTAACGTTACAACCTCCAGGTGTAAATGAAACTATTTGCTAGGATTGTTAATCTGGATTAGTTATCTTTAATTTCTCTGCAGTTTTGAACCAGATGTCTACATAAACAAGAACAAGTAGAGAGACGGGCCAGAACAGAGAATGACAAGTGAGGGTCACACTCTGCTTCTAGTAATTTGACAGAAAACAATGCAAAACCAAAGCGAAGAGAAATATAGGAGAGGATAGATAATGGAGATGAAATGCTAAAGTTCAAAGCATAAAAGGTTTCATTTTAAACTTGGTAATGAATCTAAGTGCTCTGTCACAGAATGTAGGGAGCAGGACTCTCAAGCTATGGCATTCATTGATTTCCCGAGTAGACTAAGGCTAATTAGCTTTACTCTAATTGATGTAGGACGAAAGAAAAATGTTTGTCTTTGAAGGGTGACTGCTTCAAGGTGATGAGATGTTCAAAAGTTACGGAGATGCCGGAACAGACAAGTTCGAGTAATTATTATCCCAGTTACCAAATCTGAAATGCCACTCCTTTATCTATTGTAGCGTTCCTTTTTCTTGTAGAAGCTCCGAATGGAGAAGCAATAGAAGAATATTTCAATAACAGTTACAATATCTCAATATAACTGTTTTTCAGGTATTTATCATAGATACGGATTCAAAGTTTTGTGAGAGGACCCCCACAGAACATCAATGGAAAAGGCCTCTCGGTCAAATTCTCTAAAACTTTGGATTTCGATAGTTTATTGCTTCCTGAAGTCTTAATGAGCAGAAGTCATGAAAACTGAATTCAGAGCTTCTACAAATCGAAATAAGTGCAGGATCACCTAATGCTGCTTATAATGATTTTGTAAACTATGTATGTTATTAACTAACTCTATGACTAATGGAACTGGCAAATTCATCCCTGCAGTGACAAACGTTTGCCATTGGATTAAATCCTGGGAAAGATCAAGACAGGTTCCATCATGAGCATTTGCCTCTCAAAGATCCCATCTAAAATTCTCATCCCAACGACGTCCCGGTCTTCCAAACAACCACTTTCCTTCCGGATTACCAAAACAATAAAATATAAACTACGTTCCCCCACCCCCATCCGAGCTAAGTGACGTGCCCATCTTAGCCTTTGTGATTTCATTATTCTTATCTTGTTGAACTAATCATACAGTCTGTGCAGCTCTTCAGTATGCAGTCTCTCCATTATCTGCTCATTTCGTCCCATTTCGGCCCGTATATCATTCTCAAAACCTTATTTCCCAACACATTACATGCAATTTATGTTCAGCTGTCAGGGTAGGACTCCAACTTTCGCAGCCGTAAAGTGTTACCGGCAGGATAACCGTTCTGTATATTTTCAATTTCAGCTTTCTTGATATTCATCGCAAGGTTAAGAGCTTCCGGGCTAAATAGAAACATGCATTGCCTGATAATAAGCGACTATTTTTTATTTCTTCCGTGACCTCGTTCTTGCTTGTTATATATGCTCCCAAGTATTTAGGGAAAAGTAAGGTAATTTGGCAGTATTATTTTATAAGCTTGTTACTGAGAAACCTAGTGCACAAGGGTTCTACATTTGACACAGTAGATGGAGTAACAGTGTTCACTTCAAGGTCTCCCGCAAGGTGATCAGTGTGATCACTGTGAAATAAAGAAAATATTACATTTTCTTCAAAATATTGCTAAATTGCCTTACCCTACCCTAAATGTGTTTCCTTTCTCTATGATCTCGTTCTTAATTGTTATGTCTCTATTTCCTCTCTCCTCTGTGTTTCGGCTTGTTATCGTGTTATCGGTTGTGTTTTCTCTACGTTCACTTGTAGACCTATCTCATCGCAAGCTGCTATCAAAACATCGGTTTTACTTTGTAGTGTTTATTAAATCCACGTATGGGAACAGTTGGTTCAAAACCATTCAATGTTAGTCCATTTTTGTTATATTTTATTTTCGGAATCGAATATTTTAACGCGAAGTTAAAGAGTAGTAGTGACTAGGCATCACCTTGTCTCAATGAATCTCGAAATTATCTGACATATTATCTCATTATGCACTCTGCTTATGGGGTCGCTGAGACACATTATCACTAGCTGAATAATTTTGTTTTCGGAATTCGAAGCCATACCAGGATATTGAATATTTTTTCTCTTTTGATAGAATCATAGGTTGTTTTTTTTTCAATTTATGAACGAGTGCTGAGCCATTGTATTCCCGTTTCTTTTCTATTGTCTCAAGGGGAACATCTAGTCTAACGTAGATATTTTTTTCTAAATCCACATTAGTGATCTCTAATTATTTCTTCTACGCATACGCTTTCGCGTGTTAGCTGGACATTACTCAACACTTTGTAATATGTTAGGAGTAAAGAGAGTTTGCTCTAATTATTATAACATAATTATTGTATGCTATAGTGAAATGATATAAAATAAAATTAAACAGAATGAGCTAAAGTTATATTTCTTATTGTAACAGAAAAAATGTTATTCGAATTGTGGGTCAATTATATCAATAACGAAAGCTATGTTTGTACCATATTAAAAATATTTTGAACCGGTTGATTTTATGCTGCCCTTGAGCTACAGCCATTGCATCTCCTGCTTTTTTTTTGTTACTGTGCTTTTCGTTGTTTTCTAATGCTTAGGTGTATGTACTTGTGCTACTAACTCTAATAATTTATTCAATGTTGCATTTAGCTCGTCCTCGACTTGTATGACATTACCTTCACGAATTGCCGTTTAAATTAGTTAACCAAGGTTTTAATGACTTCAAAATATTCGTGATTTACAGAACTGCTGCCGGAAGGAAATGTTTTATACCGAAAATAAAAGCAGATAAAATTATCATGTTACTAATTAAGGGGTATAGTCAGAGAAGGGGATAAGCCTCATAGTCAATAATAGCGTGATTACTAAGTAATCGGTTTCATATTAGATCTGTTTGCAATTTGATAACCACTGTTTGATGTCAAATGAACTCGAGAGCCTGCAGAACCAATCCGAGAACGAACACTGATAACTCAGATTGCAGACAGATAAAAGAGGAATGCAAGTAAATAGTTATCGCACCTTTATTGACTGTCGCTTATCCTCTTCTATGAATAGAATCCTCATATTTCGTAGAAAACTCGACTTAATTATATCAATTAAATAGGCATATGCAAAAGGTGATATGCTCCAAATTTTCAAGACATGATATTTTTAGGACAATTTACTACTGTACGGTAGATTCAAAACCTGTAGAAAATGGGGTCTGAAAAACTGTTCCTTGTGGGTGACAGATAGTGTATGGGTTGATTTAAGGATGTAAAAATATAAGGCTACTCAGTATCTAGCGTTTCCAGTAAAATTGTATTTTTTGCCATATATCCCCTTCTGGCATATGACGAGTCGATTGGCTACTTACAAAATTTTCCTACTTTCTGTACACCTACTAGAGATTGCTAATTAAAAATCGGCGTTTATTCTATTAAAGCTTTAATGAGACCTCAACATGTTATTTAGTAGTTATCTTAGCTTAATTTCCTTATTCGTCAATGGATGACAAACTGAAAGTAACTTTGGATACTTGAGCACCATCGTACTAAATTTTAAAAAAATGGTAAGCACAAGTTATCGATGATTGTAGAGCTGACCTCGTTACTAACTATCATTACCTATGTAAATTCTTAAAATGTAACAAAACTTTTTTAAAGTTAGCAACTCTGGGATACAGGTTACGTAAAAGAATAAACAACAGTTTCAACACCAATTAAATTATCTAAATTAAATCGTTGGATTGAGAAAGAAAGAAGAAAGGAAGAAATTCTAAGTCCACGAAAATAAGAAATGAAATTTATTACTTCACAGTGCTCGCTCCAACTAGGTCCTGACCAATTGCAAACCCGATCCTCTGCTTGCGAGGAATGTAGAAATTACAATGCATATTCAGTTTTGTGAGATGTGCGTTTTTTATTGCTCTTTAAAGAGTTAAAATGAAGTTTCTTCCTTCTTCAAATTAATAAAAAAAAAAACAGAACCCCTACGTTAAAACATTGGAGGAAAAGGGGACTATGGTGGCCAAATGGTATAGGGCTCACCTCTTGTGCTAGGGGTCCTTAGTTCGATCCCTACTCATGCCATGTGGGTTACAAGTAGGGTCTCTCCTTGTCTCCATCTCTACGTGGAAGAATCGCGTGACTATCGAATCAATCGCGGTTGTCCACTTTTGTGGAGCATCGTCTATGTGCGTGTACTTTAAACTAACGATCTCCAATACTTGTTTTCCGAATTGAATTTTTCTCGTTGACTTTTGTTTCTGTGTTTTTTGACTCTGTTTCAACTCCAACACAATATTTTATGTCATACTTAGAGTAATTTGGGGTATTATGTGCAGTTTTTGTCATTAAGCCTTCTAAAATTGTAATTAACAGACCAAGGAGGGCAAACATTTAGAGGAATATACTTACATCTTTCTGCTACCTACGGATGCAAAACATGTTTGCCAACTTAGCTTCGTAGAGAAGATGTTGCAAATAAAAGTGACCCTTCCAAAACGGGAATATTGCCCCAATATCGGGATAAAAAGCACATATAGGGAAAATATGCACACATCTGCGTTGCAAAATACATTTGGAACTCTTCTCTGCTTCATTGGTATGGATAGAAATAAACTTTAACAATACTAATGTACTATTGCTGTGCAATATCTAAGCCTTGAGTACGTACTAGTCTATTTAGTATTATGGAACATTGTTCTTAATATCTACTTCAAATCATTAACATAACTAAGACTGTACACACGAAAAAAGTATCATATCTAAATGCTTGCATTGCAAAGATTTGCATGAAGTACTGTAATAATTATGTACAAACCTGTACAAAACGCACTGTGTGTAGAATGAAGATGCCTTATAAAGTTTAGATATACGTACACATAGTCTAGTAAAGGTATTAACATAGTACATTTCAGAACAGTGGCAGATTTAGTGGTGGCTACAAGGGTTGCAGCCCAGGGCGGCAAATTTTGACCAAATTTCATGGGCGGCAAATTTTGGAAAATATGAAAAAATCATGTTAAATAATCAGATTTGTCAGAAAGCTGTGTTTTCTTAGTGGAAAAAAAATCATTATGAAGTTTAAAAAATATATAGACAGTTTACACGATGGGAAGCCTGCAGAATATGGAGGCGGAGGCTGTGTGTGCCGCCCATGGAGAAAGGCGTATAGACATGCACCCTATACACACAGTAGTTAGTATCCCTTACCTGTAAACGGGGTCGCCAAAATGAACTCTCTTTTATTACAGTACTAGTGGTTGATTTTAGCGCTGAAGCTGAATAAACCAGCCATGATGTTGTTTCCTTATTCAGGTTAAGCTTTCTTTATAAGTTTCTACTTCCAAAAGTTATAATATTTTACTACAGTAGTTGGGAATACTGATAAAATATTATGTTGGAGTTGAAACAGTGTAAAATTTGCTTTCAGGTTGTGTTAAAATAGTATACAAGAAATGTAATCGAATTATACTTTAGTCAACTGGGGAAGATACCTCTAGAAATGTTGGCCAATTTCAAAATCACTACTAGTTACAGCACTGATTTGCAAGTCTCGTCTTGTTATAAAAGGCGGAAAGCTCCGCAGAAGTTAAACATATTTGTAGATTGTAGGACAAGTTGATAAGAAATTTATATTTATTCTTTAAGAAGAAGAGTTCGAGAACTTAAGGTAAACTTTTCAAATATTATTTACATATTTTAATATTTAAACGAAGTGAAGAAATTTGACTTACCAAGAAGGTGAAATGATCCTATTATGTTTATAATAAACACGGAGTTGCTGAGTTTCTTGAGGAGAATTTAATTGTAAAAATGAGGCAGTGAACGTGAGTTAATAGGGAGCCGTGACCTTTCAGCGTTCGGAAAACAGAAAAGTATGTATATATATTGTAAACCATGCAGATGGGAAACCAATATTTTAGACTTATTTTATCAACATGCACGGCAGTTCATGAGCCAAGTTCTTCACGTCAGAAAACGTCAGCACTGCCAGAAGCATGTTATACAGGAACAAGAGTTTATGGCAAAATCGACGATTTGGGGGCCCCGTAAGAAAAAAGATGTTAAAGATAGGAATATGAGCTTTTGCCGTTAAGGAGATATGGTAAATATGTGCAGATGTACAAAATTTCATATTCGTATCTCAAACTATGTTCTAGTTGTGGACCCCTGAAATTGAACATTTTAGGCTAACTGACACTCATTCACTCACTCATCATATTGTTTAGGGTGTTTGGAGTAAGCTAGAAACATGAAATTTGGTATGAAGGTAGAGGATGATAAGTAGATAAAGGAAAAATTCTGACATTTTGAAAAGGTCGCCATCTTGGATTCAAAATGGCCGCCAAACCTAAAATTTCAAAGAATACACAGCCTAAACGACTAAAGCTAGAACAGTGAAATTTGGTATGAAACTACATCATTGATAGCAAATTAAGAAAACTTTTTAAAAATTTGAAAAAGTCGCCATTTTGGATTCAAAATTTCCGCCAACCCTAACATTTTAAAGAATACACAGCCTAAACGGCTGCCGCTAGAATAACGAAATTTAGTTTGACAGTACAACATTATTAGTAGATTATGAAAATATTACAAAATATCTCTAAAGACGCCACCTTGGATTAAAAATGGCGGACGTCATAAATCCAATTTCCAACTGCTTG
>JAGDQP010063842.1:0-11662 GCA_022664845.1 Lepisma saccharinum
CTTGTGAGGTACTTGAGACACTTTCAACATTTAGGTTCCCATAACTATAAATCTATTTTATATTTTTCGAAACTAGCACGTGGGGAACTTCAGTCTACATGTTTACCTTCATAACCCACTATAATAGCGAAACAGATGCTTCTAGATACTTTGCACACACACAAAAAAAACTCTGTCTCAAGTTTTGCAGTGGGTTAAGACACATAGAACCAGTTTGAGGAAACTTGAGAAAGTAGCTAAAATGATCACTCGCAAAGAAAATCACTCGCAAAATGGATATCACTTCTTTTGTGAGTAGAATTCTTGTGCCATTTCTCCCTTTACCCCGAACCGAAGGATTTCTTATACTGATATCACTTATTTTGTAAGGTTGCTTATTAAAGAAAAGTGCATAGTATTCATGCAAAAAGTAGATTTTGGACCATGCTAGGCTCCGTATTTCGAAAACAGTAAAATAAAAAATAAGCATTTTTTACCCCAACTTGCTGGGGCACGCGATTGACCCCTAAAACCCACTGATACCCACCATTTAGGGCTAAAATAAACGACAGACAGAACGGCAGATAAACTTTTCGATCATTTGGAAAAATTCTGTGATTATGCTAAAATAGAACTCTTTCACCGATTTTGACGTGTTATTTATACACCGTTTGAAAGGTATTGAAACGTAGATTAAGCTTCAACAAGTTTCGGCCGCCTATACGGTCTGGGGTCAGTGTTATCATCAGAAATGTGAAATTTTGACTTTCTTCGCAACACTCCAAGGGGTCCCAGGGAGGTCCTACTGACTCAAGCCTTTTTCTGTGTCTTAGTATTGCAAAGAGCTTTCAAATGCAAGTTCAAGCATTAAAATCGGGCTTATAGTTCGCTAAATCCGAAACTAGCTGTATGACTCCCGCTAACAGACTCGTTTGTGAACGTCACTCGAAGAACTGCCGTTCTTCATGATTACGACATAGTTTTAGTACAGTGTGTAGCTGGCAGAGCTGAAACCATGTCAGTTTTGGTGACCCGGTCTGCACAGAACATAGTGACTCGGAGACTCGGTCCAGAACTTGACCCTTATAACCGAATTGACCCGGTCTGAGAAATATAATTAACTCCGAATTTCCGCGTCGTATTTTCCGTGCTCTAGGGTAAAATCTACGGTCCTGGCCACCCCTGAAAGAAACACTGTTGGAAAGCAAAGAAATAATAAACACTCTGCTTTGTCCTCCGAGTTTTAATTAGGTCACGTCGGGTCTGAAGCGTAGAACCGGTTGAAAACTTGACCCGGTGACCCGTTTCAGCTCTGGTAGCTGGATGGGCGTCGTCTATTAATATAGTTTTACTATTGTGTAAGTATTGTTTAGACTGAAAACCCGTTGTATGTTTTCAATATTGTTCAGTTAGTATAATCTTAAGATATACCGGTAATAGCCCTATAGATAGAGAAAATTAAGCAATTGTAAAAAATAACACAGAACTGGTTTATTTGCAGTATTCTAAATGTATAGGCAGCAGCGGCGTATGGGTAGTGAAAGATGACATATAAATCATGGTTGTAATCCAAAGTTAAATTGTGCAGGTAGTCATATAGTAGTACAGGGCCGAACTAGTTAGTTTGATTTTAGTTATTCCAGATTTGTCCTGTATTGTTTGGTATTATCCCGTATTTTTTACCGAGCGTCCCGTAATTTATTCAGCAAAAGGTGGCAACCCTACTTCAAGGACATTCTATGCCGAGTGTGCGTAGGCGGGTTGGTGATAAAGTTAAATTTTTCTCTTTATCTGCGATGCAAGGTGACTCTCAGTACATATACTCATTTCCTGTGCTGACGTTGGTTCCTGCGCTATTTACTCGCTCAATACGGTCGTGAAAAGGCAGCTTAGGGCTGATTTTAATTCAATCTTGCGTTGCTTGCAATTTGGGTGAGTAGATAATTGAAACACGTGTTACACTTACCTTACCAGAAAACACGCTTAAAACATGTGTTTCAATTGGCTACTCACCCAAGTCGCAAGCAACGCAAGCTTGAATGAAAATCAGCCCTTACTTAAATCAAAGTGAGGAAAAGATAAACAGGTTAACTCTAAAGGATAATACTTTGCTGCGAACAACAGTGCCACTTTATGATGGGTGAAAACGTTGAGTCCCTTACTCCTACATAAAACAACCTATGTGTTGCATTTTTCTTTTACTATCTACAATGCTCTACATTATATTGTAAGAAACTGATGTAGTAAACAGCGAGCTTCCCCTAACGACACCACCCTCACCCCACCACTATATTTGGCGTTGCCCGCGGCGTGACGTTTTTCACAATAAATCAAAAATATTGCAAAGCATAATTTCCTTAACATCCCAGTGTATTTTTAGACTGCTAACATTAGATTGTGCCATTCACGAAATGCGTGATTAGCTGTTTCAAAGAATTCGTAGATCGTAAATAGTAATCAAACTTTGTGGTCTACCTTGACCTGAAAAACATTGTAGTGTTATGAAGAGGGAAAGCGACTGTTTCCGGGCCGTCACGCAATCAGGATCTGGCTTGCATCTTTAGCCTCTAGCTTTCTCTTTGCATCGTTATAAGATTTCGAATGAACGTAAACCATATGAAATATTCGACTGGACCTCAAAATAGTTATTCTTGCCTAACCTTTTCATGTGGTGTAATTTACTCTCATTACTTTCTGAGAAGAAGCCATTAATGGTCAGCACTATGCTCCCCTAATTCGTTAAATTATTTTAAAATTCTAAAAACATCTAGCAATTTTCAAAACCAATTGAGCTCCACATAACGATACTGTAGTGATCGACTAGTGTCAAAAGATAGACGTCGGAGCAAACATTGAACTTCGATCGTCCACTTTCTTATCTTTGTCTTAATTCTTGAGATATTGCCGAACTGGGCTGTGCATATAACAGCACATGCTGTAAAATATTTATGTAAAAAAAAATATCATATTTCTCAGTGCAGAAGAAAACCATTAGAATGATCAAAGTTTTCTGCCTAACAAATTTATTTCTGGAGCTGTTTTTTTTTTTACTTACATGAAAAGTAAAAATATGTGACCCCCAGAATTTATTTTGTTTGATATACAACTGTAATAGTGTTAATTGTACTAAAGAATAGGAATTTTTACATTTCCTTTTAACATTGGAGGATTCAAATAAAAGAAACTCCGCACACCAAAAACAAGTTTAAAGAACTGAGTTAGAACTGAAGATTTGGTCCAAATTGTTTTAGATTATTGGAAGTGGATGATCGAGATTGACTGTCCTCTCCGCTCCCTGCTTTCATATATTCAATAATGTTTTCATTGAATTAATCCGTCCAGTTCCGCTTTTAGATGGAGGTCAATGTTTGAAAACTAGATACGGTAGTAACTGTGTAATTTTCTTGTGCGATAACGTTCTAAATGCTATAAATAACTCACTTTCAGTTGGGAAATTTGACTATTTACGCTACGACATCATAATTAATTAATTGTAAGCATTCGAACTTCGCAGCCAAAAGTTATACTGGCTTTATCCTACGTAACTTTTTATGTAGCAAAAACTTGAAGGACTTTCAACACTAGATATACGCAAATTTATAAACTTCTTTTACATAAATTTGGAGTTCAAGATTACTAGTGTGAGAATTGAAAAACGCAATGGTTTATCTTGTTTGTATCGCAGTAAGCGCTGACTACATTAAAGAAAGAAAAAAAAAGACTGTCATGAAATTTAATTAAAAATCTTGAAAGCAATAATATTAGCTCAGCCACTGGGCGGAAGGGGAGGATCCAGAACAACTCAGTGCCAATCGCAGGTCCCAGAAAATGAGTAGTGTTGACGTCAGGAAGGGCAACCGGCCTGTGCCAAAAGCACATATGATGCATCCAAATGAAGTCTCGAAAAATGCTACGGTATACCCCGTAGGTGACGCGCAGAGGATTCGCCCGGCTTCTGTGAGAAATGAGCGAGGGCTACTGAGTCGAGGATGGGCTCGGTTAAAGAAGCTAGTCCACGTGAGCCTCAGAGTAGGTTCACTAAATGTTGCGACGATGAATGGAAATGGAAGAGGAAGAGATTGCAGAGAATGCAGACTTGACGGAAATAAGAAAGTTTGGGATCCTGTGCGTGCAAGAGACAAGATGGAAAGCAAATAACGGTAAAAGAGCTAGGAGGCGCCTGCAGGTTGCTGTATAGTGGAGCAAATGAACATGGAAGGAAGGAACGGCGTAGGGATTGTTGTTTTAAGAGATCTAAAGATTGTAAGTGTAAACAGAAGGAAAGACAGAGTGATGAGTATCAGGATATGCGTGGGTGAAATAATCAATGTATTGGGCCGTATGCATAAAACCAAGTATAAATATTTGCTATCAATTTTTTAAGTAAATACTTGGATTGGTATGCATAAAAATAAAGTTTACTTAAACTTGTAGTATTTACTAGCTTTCCGAGTAAATGATTCAAACCAATATGCATAACAACTATAGTAGCCTATTTACTACATACTTCAAGTAAATACTTATTATGTCTTAAGTATGCTGTTTAGCAGACTTATATCTTTTACTAGTGTAAACATGGAATATTCATGCGGATTGGTGCACTAAATGTGTAGAAAAGTCGAATATTAACAAACGATGAATACATAACACTGTATAGTTTTGAAGAAGACAAGGTAAGGATCTTGGCGGACACAATTTCAGGGGATAGCGAAGAAAGAAGAGATAGTGCTCTCTCTAGAACAGATAAATTTAGGTATTTCTAAGTAGTTATGTATTCTGGATTCATAGCTTGGATTACCATTACCCAATATAATAAGATTTGCAAGGAGGACACACCGTTCCCATATATAGTAATAGCTAAGACTTTTAGTCATTTCTGAAGTAATTTTTGCCCTAAATGTATTATTGTGACGCGTCGAAGCCAAAGTTACTAGAAATAATCCATACAAAACAAAGTTTACACATTTTTTACTAACTATTGTAGCATTGATATCTCTCAAACCAATTGCACTTGAGTAGGCAAAATTTGCATGCGCACATACTTTAACATTCTAATCATGACGCAAGCAAGAAAATTGTTTTTTGATTTATGTATGGCCTTAGGCATCTCAGGTTAAGATCGGGATAGGGTAGGAAAAAGGGTGTTGGAAGATAATCAGCTAAGACCTAATTTGCAGGAGACAGGGTGTTGGAAAATAGTCAGCCAGGGTCTAGTTTGTAGGTACTATTTCGGCATTTACCTCGTGTGACTGAGGAAAATTCATGAAAAATAACTTAATTTCCTTGTTTGTAAACTTCCTAACAAACTGGCGAAAAAATCTTCATATTTATTCAACATCGAAATAAGGATTTCCTTCTCCATCGACTAAACGCCAAATTACTACGGCGAATTTGTTCCCGTGTTGTCCGAAGGGTTTACCTGCTTTACCAGGTGCGTAAATATGAAACCGGAATTTATGTACAGAAAAAACACAGTGATTGGATGACAATGCTAAGAACTATTTTATTGAAAGTATTGGCCATCGCAAGCGATACAGTTCTGCCATCGTTCCGGCAATGTGTGGATGCCAGGCCAAGAAAACTGTGCCTCTTGTGCTGCAAACCAGTCATCAAGCCATTTTCGTAAGATGTGAAGCGCTGGTCAGCAAGTGCGTGTTCCACGAATGCAAATAAGTGAAAATCGGAATGCGCCAAATCTGGTGAGTAAGTCGTATTCGGAAGGATTTCCCAGCCAAACGTCGCAATCGTTTCCTTGACCGGTTTTGCTGTGTACGAGGGTGCATTATCGTGAAGCACAATCACTTTATGTTGTCTTTGGTCATATTCTGGTCGTTTTTCACGCAAAGCTTGATGCAAATCGATCATTTGCCCAAAAATCCAGCGTAAATAGCCTGCGGAAATGTAGCTGAAACTCAAGCATACAGGTAAGAAGGGATGATTGTGATGGAGTGGGGGAAGTGGTTCAGCGAACCCAAAAGAAGATGCAAACAAATCTGACTCTGCGTGTAATGCTTTCTCAGGGAAGCAAGCGTACTTTAATCTGTACATACAGAATACTCGTGGTCTCCGAACCAAAGTAAATACTTTGTATGAAAATATCTTAAACAGTAACTACCAAGCTATTGCATTATTCGAGACTTGGTTCACCGACAGTCATATTGATTCCGAACTTTTTGATTCAAGATATACTGTTTAAGAGCTGTGAGAAATTTACTTTCTCCCGGGGAAAAGTCAGGTGGTGGCGTTTTGTTAGCTGTGAATAAAAAATTTCGAGTTCAGAGAGTTTCTTCTCCTGATATACCAGGTGTAAACTGTATACTAGCTAAACTGTTTGTAAATAATATTACTTGTATATTTGTGTGTGTTATCTACATCTTACCTGCGTCTCCTATTTCAGTGTGTCAAGGTTATTTTGATTTTATATATAGTATTACCACCTGAAAGCAATGTTCTCCTAATAGGTGATTATAACATCCGAGACGTCACAGGAACCGATTTTGATTTTCTTAGTTCAACATCAATATGCCATGAATTATATTGTGTGATTAAGTTTTATAACTAAAATCTCTCAATGATGTCAGGAACACATATGGCAAAACTTTAGATTTAGTACTTTCCAACATTGACAGTATTCTTGTAACGCGTGAACATGACTCAATCGTCCCTGAGGATGCCTATCACCCTGCTTTATTAGCAGAATTCCTGTACACCAAGCGAATGAAAAATGCAACAAAGTCACAACCAATGGATTACAGCTTCTCCAAAGATAATTATGAACAATTATATCGCTTTATTGAATCAGCTAATTGGGAAAGCGTATCTAATAGCTCGACTGTTGATGAAGCTGTTGATTCATACCATATATTATATGGTATTGTTGATAAATGTATACCGCGAAAGAGATCGAAATCAAATTATCCTGTCTGGTTTCCAAATTACATAATTAAACTGATCAGGAGAAAGATATACCACCGTAAAAAAACGGAAACAATCAATTGGGGATCCTACATATCATTATGATTAATTTAAGGAAATACGTACTCTCTCCAAAAGAGAGATAACCACCGCTTATAAAACATGTTTGCATAACTGCGAAAATAAAGTTTTAACCGATCCAGAAAGCTTCTGGACATATATAAAAAAATAAAGGACGTAAATCCGAATGCAATGCACTAAATTACGAGGGTCAACTTTTAAAGGATGAAAAAGCTATCGCAAAAGCATTCATGAAGAACTTCCAGGTGACACACAATGTGTCAAAATATAACCTTAATACTCTTGCACAACACAATAGTTCTGAACTCTTAGATTAATTATCCGTTGAACACGCTGAACTGCAAGACGTAGAAAAATCCATTAAAAAACTGAAACCACGGACATCTCACGGACCTGATAAAGTGCCACCCTATATTATCAAAGGTTGTTCGGAGATACTTAAATATCCACTACAAGTAATTTTCAATAAGTCACTAGCTACCTCCGAATTCCCTACTAAATGGAAACTTGCTGATAGCTGTCCTATTCCCAAATCAGGCGGTATGATTAAGATATTAAAAATTATCGTCCAATAGCTATAATATCTGCACCAGCCAAAGTGTTCGAAATTATTATACAAGAACAAATATATTCACATGTTCGCTCAGTAATTTCTCGCTTCCAACATGGCTTCTTACCAAATAAATCGACTGTAACTAATCTTGTTGCATTCACACATTTTTTGGCTACTCAAATAGATAATAAAAGTCAAGTTGACGTAATTTACACAGATTTTTCTAAAGCCTTCGATGTTAATCATGACATCCTTCTCAGCAAGCTTGTGTCTTTCAACTTCTCATCGAACCTTTACCAGTTGATAGCGTCTTATTTGTACCACAAAAAAAAAAAAAAAACCGCGTGCGTTATAATAATATTACATCCGAGGAATTTGTTGTAAATTCTGGGGTGCCGCAGGGATCGTACCTAGTACCTCTCTTGTTTTTGTTATTTGTAAATGACTTGTAATAACATCCTCCAACAAGCTAGTGTTCGCAGATGATTTAAAAATATATTGTAGCATTTCCCCAGAATTAGATGCTTTCTTCTTACAAAATGACATCAATGCAGTCTCCAACTGGTGTAAAACAAACATGTTGTTATTAAATATTTCAAAATGTAGTGTAATGACTTATACTAGAAAAAGGAACTATTTGGAATTTGAATACAGTATCAATGAAACACCACTGGTCCGAGTAGAATCTATCACCGATCTTGGTGTGACCATAAAGTCCAACCTCTCATTTGATATACACATTAAGCGTATTATTGGTGACGCTTCTAGGAATCTCGGGTTCGTAATGAGATAAGGAAATAACTTCTCGAATATTGATGTTTTAAAAACTTTATATACCGCGTATGTTCGATCGAAGTTAGAATATGCTGCAGTAGTATGGCATCCTAATACAAAGAAGAACACACGGGAAACCGAAATTATAAAATCTAAATTTGTTCGCTTTTTAACATACAAAGAAATAGGAATATATCCTAAATTCGAAAACTACTTGGGCCTAGTAAACAAGTACTCATTCCAGTCTCTGGAGAATAGAAGAGTTAATTTTCTACTATCTTTTCTACACAAACTAGTACATAGTAAAATTCATTCAGAAAAATTATTATCCGAAATAAGGTTGCACGTTCCGCAAAGAGTTACTCGACCACGTAATGCAGTCTTCGACCTCCCACCCCAAAGGACCAATGTATTAGATATATCGCCTATTAGGAGAATGTGATCATTATATAATTGTATTCTTAAAGTATGTCCAAAGTTAGACATATTTAATGTAAATACGAGTGAATTTCATTGTTATCTAAAGTAATGAAATGTTTTTACAGAATGTCACCACAAAGCATCAAATATGAATATATACAGTATCTTGACGAATGTATCATATGTACAATGAACACCTGAACTAGGTGTATAACCTGTTGTGTTCTATAAATAAATAAATAAATAAGTTGAACATTTGACGCCAGGTACAAACCACAATGACAAGAGCAGACAATGGTGTTCCGTTCGTTCGTCCACAGAATGGCTAATTTCTTAAGTAGGCCTAAACCAGTTTTTTATTATTATTATTTTTGATAATGAAATTTCATACTCTTAAAAAAATAAACAAAATTTATCAACCATTTGTTGTCGGTAACGTTGGGTATTAACGGTTTCGCCAAGTTTCAGCAGTTCATAATAGATCACTCCCTTCTGATCCCACTAAACACAGAGCATTGTCTTCCGTCCATAGCGATTTGGTCTTGCAGTCGATGTCGCCGGTTCTTCTGGAGTTACCCATGATCTTTTACGCTTAGGATTTTCGAAATAGATTCACGTTCAGTCACCAGTCACAATTTGATGGAGAAATGATTTCCTTTTGTACCTGGCGAGTAGAATTTTGCAAGTGGTTTTGCGGGTTTCCTGCTGTCGTTCAGTCAATGCATGTGGAACCCATTTTCCCACCTTCTGAATCTTGCCCATGGCTTTTAAACGTATGAAAACTGCTTCTCGTGTCACATTTAATTGATCCGCGAGTTGTTGTTGCGTTTGAGCGTCATCCTCATCCAACAAAGCTTGCAATTCGCTGTCTGCAAACTTTTTCGGTTGTCTTCCACGTTCTTCGTTTCGCACGTTAAAATCGCCACTTTTAAATTTTGTAAACCACGCATAGCACTGTGACTTACCAAGAGCATGATCACCGTAAGCTTCTACAACCATGCGATGCGATTGTGCAGCAGTTTTCTTCAAATGGTAACAAAAAATCAATGCTGTTCGCACATCGTAGTTTGTAAGTACAAATTGCGCCATGTTCAACGCTATTAAACACTACACCATGACATGAAACTTGTCTTGTTGTGAGTTGCAAATCGTTATCAGCAGTCAAAACAAGCAAGGGGCGCCAAGGACGCAGTTTTACGGTAACCACACTGACAGCTAACTTCGTCTATGCACAAATTCCGGTTTCATATCGATATTTACACACCTGGTAATACTGAAAAACTTCTTTCAACACTCGTTGTATTAGACAGAATACAAAAATGCTGTAATTAACATGTCAAGTATTTAAACTCAATTACACCCATTCTAGCTTCCAAACTAATAAATTTGGTCAATTTAAGCAAATACTTTGAAATTTTGTAGTATTTACTGAAATTTACTAGGTAGTAAAGGCAATGCATTATGCATAACGATTTAAGTAAATGCTTTTACTTATGCTTTTTACTTGAAGTAAATACTAGATTTTTATGTAGATGACCCATTGTGTGCGTATGCTCCACAAGTTGGCTGCAAGGAAGAAGAAAATATAGAATTCTAGGAGCATTTGGACTCTGAATTCCGAAATTGTCACTCTCTTGCTTTGCCATTGCAACGATAATGCTATCGGAAGGAGAATAGCCTAACCTTTCAGAAGACAATATTCAAGAAAACTGTAGCCTAATATACGTTCTGCATGTAATAAATAATTAAATATAATATGCTCCTCTTCATGACTCATTGCCAATTTCTGCCATATCTATGACAGTGACACACATACACACATATGTAATATATACAATGCGTATTAATGACAATATGGATATTGTTATGTTAGAAATCGCAGTATTTCATTTCGATAGTTAATTTACAGCCAAGCCAAGTTTTTGTTATACACGTTATTGCTCTCTGGTTGCCTTCGCCTTCCTAATTTCGTCATTAAACTATTTGCTAGTCTACGTCAGTGGCGGCTCGTGGTCAAAATCGTAAGTGAAGTGCATCCAAATCATTAATGTACCCACTCTCTATTCATCCCGAATTTCCTGGACTGACTGGTTTACCCTAATGCCGCTTATCATATTAAATGTTGATGAATATTTGTAGAGAAATTAACTGCTAAAAGTTGGGACCCACTATAAATATGTAAATATAGTTGAAGATATGACAAATTTCGCCGACGACTGAGCTTGGGAACAACAAACATGCCCATGTTAGTATACGCCCAAGAAATATGCAGTACTTTGGTAAATTGCATTTACAAGAAGTCATTCGGCAGTGGAAAAGTTAATGATTTTGTAGAAGAATTTTCCACTTGTAGAACAGAATAAAGTACTAGACAGGCATAGTGTAGTTATACAGTATATTTATTGTTTATTTGTATAAAGGTCATTAACTGAGAAGAGTACTAAATAACTGCCTAACTTAAAATTTTCAAATCGAACATTCCACCTTTAAAATGTGAGGCAGGAATAACGAAATAAACTAAAACACCAGTTGCATGAACTATCGCAGCGTAGGGATTTAAACTGAGACTCTGTCCTCCTTTTCAGAGCACTATACTCATCGACGTAACGTTGTATTATTATAATTTGTGGTTTGATACGCACATTTCCAGTACCGATATTAGACGGATTCAAATGAATGTACAGTGCATTAGTGACGAGGACCGAACAGCCGTAACTCAGTTTGTAGAGCGTCGATTTAGCAATCGAAAGGTCTTGGGATTGTTCCCAGCGACCGCCATCCTGATTGATGTTTTTCGTAAGCCATACTAAGCAAATGCCGGGATGGTAGTCTACTTCCAAAATTTGGATGGTAGCTACTGAACGAGAGTTGCCTAAATGCCATGCAAAGACAAAATCAGTGATGAAAATTATATCCCGTGGAAATGCAAATGGAAAGAAT